>CM035444.1:105717917-105930417 GCA_020310875.1 Ceratopteris richardii
CCATCGTAGGCAATATACTCCTAATCTCTGCAGAGTCTGTAATGTTCGATGTTTTGAATGGTGTTGCTTTAGTGCACCTATGTGTGCTAATTGCAACCAATTCGCATGCTCTGATTCATCTACACAACAAGCAAGAATCTTTTGATTATCCTGTTTATATATGCTTCCTGCTATTATTTGGTACCTCTGAGATTTGGTAATCTCTCCTTCTTTGATCTTTATCCTAGGACTCTTGGGTCCGTATGTCAGAATAGGGACTAACGGCTTAGCCCATTCTGGTGCTATCTCAAGGTTAAACAAGTATGCATCTGGTAGATCATCCGCTACCCCTTGAGGGGCTTCTCCTGAGGTTAATCTTGAAAGGTGGTCGGCTCTAAGATGCGTCTTCCCTTTCCTGACTACTACTTCAAAATCATACTCCATGAGTAATAGAAACCAGCGTATCAATCGTCCTGTGTTACATGGTTTGTTGACTAAATATAATAGGGCTTGATGATCTGTAAAGAACTTGAATTTGTTGGCCAACAAGTAGTGCCTAAACTTCTTTACAGCGTAGATCATCCCTAATCCTTCTCGTTCCGTCGTGGTGTAATTTCTTTCTGCTGTGTTCAGTTGTCTGCTAGCGTAAGCTATGGGGAGATCTATGTTACCTTCATTCGTGGGTTGTGCTAACACACATCCTATGGCATAATTGGATGCATCCACATGTACATGGAATGGCTTACTCCAATCTGGGGTAGTCAATATAGGTGCTGAGCACAAACGTCGTTTAAGTTCATTGAATGAATTTTCACATTCATCTATCCACTCAAAATTGGTCAAAAGAGAGTACAAAGGCTTGGCTATGATTGCATACATGTGTATGAATCTCCTATAATAACCGCAATGGCCCATAAATGCCTGTACCTCTTTCACATTAGTTGGTCTTGGTAATTCTGCAATTACCTTCACTTTTTCCTCATCCGTAGAGATTCCATTTTTTGACACAATGTGTCCTAGAATTTTGCCTTGTCTGACCATGAAAACGCATTTTTCTGGGTTCAAACAAACCTGATATTCTCGACATTTGTCAAATATTCGTCGTAACTCGGGGATATGTGTCTGTCTTACATTTGAATGTGCACATAAGTCATCGATGTAAACTTCCAAGCTCTTGCGTAAGAATTCCTTAAAAACATGACACATGAGTCGCTGGAAAGTGGCGGGTGCATTTGTTAAGCCAAATGGCATCACACGAAATGCAAATATGCCCCATTCTGTGGCAAAAGCCGTCTTGTGTTGATCTTCTGGAGCAATGGCTACTTGATTATAGCCTGAGAATCCATCAAGAAAGCTGTAAACTTCCTTGCCCGCAACTCTTTCCAATAGGTGTTCTGTGATAGGAAGAGGATAGCTATCTCTAATCGTGGCGGCATTAACTTTTTTAAGGTTAATACACACACGCAATTTTCCATTCTTCTTGGGCACAACCACAATGGGGGATACCCATTCGGTATGCTCAATTTCGTAAATGAATCCTGCTTCTATCAATCGATCTATCTCCTCTTTAATCTTCGCAGCGTAATTATCATTGTACGTATAAGGTTTCTGTTTGGTCGGTTTTGCATCTGGAGTCATAGGGATTCTATGAGAACATATATCTGGATCTACTCCCTTCAAATCTTTGTAACTCCAAGCAAAAACATCTCTATATTCGCGCAATAGGGCAACTAACTCTTCTTCTTCTTCAGTCGTCAAATCGTGCCCTATGTAGGTGCATTTTTCTTCTTCTCCTTCTATGGCAACTATTATTTTCTTGGTTTTCTCTCGGTTATCATATACTTGTCCATCCTTCTCTTTTCTATTAGGCATTCATACCATGATTCTTCTATCGTCGATTTCATATTTCTTGAAATTCTCGGGTACTTCAAACAAAGATTCTTCTTTTTCTGACATGGTTTCTTTCTTCTTTCTTTTCTTGCCTTCACTCTTGGTAGTCACTTCCGTGGCTAATCTCACTTCATTCGTAATTTCCTCGTGTCTCTGAGTGTGAGTCTCTACTTCGTAGAAATATTCTTCCTCTGATGCAAAGGGTGAGTCCATGATAATTGATTCTAAATCAAAATCGCTTGCATCCTCAAATGCATCAGTGTCTGGTTCACACTCTTCTAAAATTGCATCGCCCATGATTGGCTCTATCGTAAAAACTGAAATGTCATAGCCATCCTCGTCACAGTGGGTGTCCATTGTTCTTCATTGATGGCTACATCCATGGTTGCTAGAATCTCTGCCCAACCATGGGGTTCGAATTCCTCGTCTGGGAATACTACAGGTGCATAGGCTGGATCTTGAAGGGTTCGTGGATGTTGTTCTGCACCTAA
Organism: Ceratopteris richardii; assembly: GCA_020310875.1. Taxonomy (NCBI): domain Eukaryota; kingdom Viridiplantae; phylum Streptophyta; class Polypodiopsida; order Polypodiales; family Pteridaceae; genus Ceratopteris; species Ceratopteris richardii. The sequence continues at coordinate 105,720,278 of CM035444.1, forward strand.
GGTCCTGGCTTCTAACCACTCTTCCTCTTGTTTGGCAACTTTACACATCCATAAATGGATATCCTCATGCAACCAAGAAGGATCTGATTCTAATGAGTGCACGGATTCCGTTTCTACTGGAGTCTTATATGTCCATGAAGACTCCAGTAGAAACGGAATCCGTGCACTCATTAGAATCAGATCCTTCTTGGTTGCATGAGGATATCCATTTATGGATGTGTAAAGTTGCCAAACAAGAGGAAGAGTGGTTAGAAGCCAGGACCTTAGGTGCAGAACAACATCCACGAACCCTTCAAGATCCAGCCTATGCACCTGTAGTATTCCCAGACGAGGAATTCGAACCCCATGGTTGGGCAGAGATTCTAGCAACCATGGATGTAGCCATCAATGAAGAACAATGGACACCCCACTGTGACGAGGATGGCTATGACATTTCAGTTTTTACGATAGAGCCAATCATGGGCGATGCAATTTTAGAAGAGTGTGAACCAGACACTGATGCATTTGAGGATGCAAGCGATTTTGATTTAGAATCAATTATCATGGACTCACCCTTTGCATCAGAGGAAGAATATTTCTACGAAGTAGAGACTCACACTCAGAGACACGAGGAAATTACGAATGAAGTGAGATTAGCCACGGAAGTGACTACCAAGAGTGAAGGCAAGAAAAGAAAGAAGAAAGAAACCATGTCAGAAAAAGAAGAATCTTTGTTTGAAGTACCCGAGAATTTCAAGAAATATGAAATCGACGATAGAAGAATCATGGTATGAATGCCTAATAGAAAAGAGAAGGATGGACAAGTATATGATAACCGAGAGAAAACCAAGAAAATAATAGTTGCCATAGAAGGAGAAGAAGAAAAATGCACCTACATAGGGCACGATTTGACGACTGAAGAAGAAGAAGAGTTAGTTGCCCTATTGCGCGAATATAGAGATGTTTTTGCTTGGAGTTACAAAGATTTGAAGGGAGTAGATCCAGATATATGTTCTCATAGAATCCCTATGACTCCAGATGCAAAACCGACCAAACAGAAACCTTATACGTACAATGATAATTACGCTGCGAAGATTAAAGAGGAGATAGATCGATTGATAGAAGCAGGATTCATTTACGAAATTGAGCATACCGAATGGGTATCCCCCATTGTGGTTGTGCCCAAGAAGAATGGAAAATTGCGTGTGTGTATTAACCTTAAAAAAGTTAATGCCGCCACGATTAGAGATAGCTATCCTCTTCCTATCACAGAACACCTATTGGAAAGAGTTGCGGGCAAGGAAGTTTACAGCTTTCTTGATGGATTCTCAGGCTATAATCAAGTAGCCATTGCTCCAGAAGATCAACACAAGACGGCTTTTGCCACAGAATGGGGCATATTTGCATTTCGTGTGATGCCATTTGGCTTAACAAATGCACCCGCCACTTTCCAGCGACTCATGTGTCATGTTTTTAAGGAATTCTTACGCAAGAGCTTGGAAGTTTACATCGATGACTTATGTGCACATTCAAATGTAAGACAGACACATATCCCCGAGTTACGACGAATATTTGACAAATGTCGAGAATATCAGGTTTGTTTGAACCCAGAAAAATGCGTTTTCATGGTCAGACAAGGCAAAATTCTAGGACACATTGTGTCAAAAAATGGAATCTCTACGGATGAGGAAAAAGTGAAGGTAATTGCAGAATTACCAAGACCAACTAATGTGAAAGAGGTACAGGCATTTATGGGCCATTGCGGTTATTATAGGAGATTCATACACATGTATGCAATCATAGCCAAGCCTTTGTACTCTCTTTTGACCAATTTTGAGTGGATAGATGAATGTGAAAATTCATTCAATGAACTTAAACGACGTTTGTGCTCAGCACCTATATTGACTACCCCAGATTGGAGTAAGCCATTCCATGTACATGTGGATGCATCCAATTATGCCATAGGATGTGTGTTAGCACAACCCACGAATGAAGGTAACATAGATCTCCCCATAGCTTACGCTAGCAGACAACTGAACACAGCAGAAAGAAATTACACCACGACGGAACGAGAAGGATTAGGGATGATCTACGCTGTAAAGAAGTTTAGGCACTACTTGTTGGCCAACAAATTCAAGTTCTTTACAGATCATCAAGCCCTATTATATTTAGTCAACAAACCATGTAACACAGGACGATTGATACGCTGGTTTCTATTACTCATGGAGTATGATTTTGAAGTAGTAGTCAGGAAAGGGAAGACGCATCTTAGAGCCGACCACCTTTCAAGATTAACCTCAGGAGAAGCCCCTCAAGGGGTAGCGGATGATCTACCAGATGCATACTTGTTTAACCTTGAGATAGCACCAGAATGGGCTAAGCCGTTAGTCCCTATTCTGACATACGGACCCAAGAGTCCTAGGATAAAGATCAAAGAAGGAGAGATTACCAAATCTCAGAGGTACCAAATAATAGCAGGAAGCATATATAAACAGGATAATCAAAAGATTCTTGCTTGTTGTGTAGATGAATCAGAGCATGCGAATTGGTTGCAATTAGCACACATAGGTGCACTAAAGCAACACCATTCAAAACATCGAACATTACAGACTCTGCAGAGATTAGGAGTATATTGGCCTACGATGGAAACAGATGTCTACAAGTTGTGTAAGGAATGCAGTGTTTGCTGTGAAAGACCACCGGTAGAGCATGCGACGTTATATCACGTGTCCCTCACACCAGACTGGAGTGAACCTTTAGTGACATACTTGAGGACGCACACATTCCCTCAAGGAATGACCTTAGCTCGACAACGCAGTCTAGAGCAGGAAGCTCAAGACTATTCACTTATTGGCGATAACCTATACAAAAGAGGACGAGATGGATATCTAAGACAATGTGTTCATGAGAGCAATTATCTGAGCATACTAGAGACTGCACACCAAGGTGTTGCAGGAGGTCATTTTGGACCAGATAGGATAATCAAAGCCATCCTCTTTGCAGGATTATGGTGGCCCACTCTTCACATGGATGCACATACCTATGTAAAGAGATGTGATGTGTGCCAAAGAACTCAGTTTCCTACTCGCAGAGATGAAATGCCATTGAAACCCATGATGGGCGGACGTGCATTTTCTAAGTGGGGTATAGACTTTGTAGGACCCATCAACCCCCTGCAAAAGGTACACATGCGGAATACATTATTGTTGCCACAGATTATCTGACGAAATGGGTAGAGGCAAAAGCCACAAAAAGAATGATGCACACATGACGGCAAATTCTTATTTGAAAATGTCTTTACAAGATATGGATTGCCTATAGAGTTGGTGAGCGATCGAGGCACTCACTTTCTAAACCAAGTCATTGAATATTTGTTACAGGATTTTATGGTGATTCACAAGAAATCTGCACCATATCATCCTCAGGCCAATGGTCAGGCTGAAAGCACTAACAAGATACTTTGTACCGTACTGACGAAACTCGTGAACAACAAACGTTCAGATTGGGACAAACAGTTACACCACGCTGTTTGGGCATATAGAGTGGCCTACAAGACCGTACTCAATGCAACTCCCTTTCAGATGGTTTTTGGTCAGAATGCAGTGCTTCCTTTGGACTTCTTGCTACCGACACTGAAGGTTGCACAAGAACATCAGTGGACCGGCCATGAATTATCAGCGAGAATAATGGACTTGGAACGATTAGGAGAAACAAGGCTGAGGGCAGCAGCAGGAATATACGCAGCGAAGAAGCGACAGAAAGCATATTTTGACGCACATGTGAAAGATAAAGGCCTAAAAGAAGGAGATTTAGTTCTAGTATATACGCTGAAACAGCATGCACGGAAGTTAGAAAAGCGAGGTTATGGACCTATGATCATTAACAGACTCTCGACGAGCGGGGCAGTACAGTTAGCCACCTTAGAAGGAGATATAATGCCTAATTACATTAGTGGCTGTAGAGTCAGGTTATATCAAGAACCTCTTACTGAGGATATGCTTAGACGACTCACGTTGGCAAAGAAGCGTAAGGAGGAAGAAAACCGAATACGAGCCGAAGCTCAGGCAGAAGCCATAGAACGCATTAAGCGCATGAAGCTAAGAAGACAAGGACTAGGGAGAGAACATTATAACCATCTGGAAACATCACCCAGATATCCCATGGCCATGTGTCAAGTAAAGTCAACCACTCATCCTAGCATAGTGGACAGGAGACCATTCATTACAGTAAGGCTAGCGCACTGTAACCATAGCCAAGAACTCAGGGCTTTGATTGACTCAGGTGCTGCGACTAGTGCGATTAGATGGTCCCACTATAAGGCTTCAGGAATAGAAATGCGGCCAATTGAGGCATACCTCATAGGCCTAGGAGGCATGGAAACCCCTTGCATGGGTGAGGTGGACCTTCCTATCCTCGTTAAGGAGGTGACCATGACAGCGAAGCTATTAGTGTGCCATGATGACGACCTGATAGAACCCCTAATCCTTGGCCAAGATTGGCTATACGATCACTCAGTGGACCTAAATCTTAGACAAGGCTCCTTACAGATTGGAACCTTAGAGCAGAAGCGAGTGATACCGCTTGACTTCCCTAACGGCATTCCGCTTGACGGTTGTGACCCTAGACCCTATGAAACGCATGCGACGGAAGACAGGAAGATTTTTGGGCAGACCAGTCACGTTACGTCTACACCAACCCACTCGGGCTTGGCTATAGACAGTTGTCAGTCAGAAGAACGACAGGAGATCTTCCCTGGGACTTCCTGCAAACTAGAAGCGACAGTTACCCAAACGCAAGGACAGAAGGGCACAATCAGAGGTCAGGTGGGTTGCATCAGCGGCCAAATGAGCACGACACCCTGCGGTGCTCATCCTTCCAAACTTGTTGCGGACTGGCCTAGATTAAAGTTACAAAAGGCATCACTTCCTAATGGGCAGGTCACGCAAGTGTTGGAACTCCCTTCTTTTCCAAAGCAGAGTGTCCATCCGACCTCTCAACCTCAACAACAACAGAGTCAACCACGACAAAGGAACCTAGACCGACGACAGTATCAGAGGAAACAACATGGAAAGCAGTTTAGGCCTCCCAAAGGAAGCGGCACCAGACAAATATGGGTGCCGAAAGGACAAAAAGCACCGAAGGACTCCAACCAAGCAGAGATCAACAAGCAAAAGGCCGAACAGAAACAGAATCGATATCCACCATCCCCTCGACCTTCTTCTACAGGTCCGAGCATCCGACAAATGTGGATCGCCAAGAAGTACCTTACCCATAGACCCACGCCCACGCAGATTTGGGTACCCAAACCATGTATCATAGCTCAACCCATAAGCCATGTAATATATAACCCCCATAACTCATCTCACCCCTCGATACCACCAAACCCGACACCACCTTTTACCCCTCAGCAGAAACCCACCACCCACTCCAAGATCTTTAGGAAATGGATACCGAAACGTGTCCAACCGTCTTCCCCTAACCCATTGTCTAACTACCCCCCGACTAACATACAACCTTGTACTAAATCACTAACCTTTAAACCTTGTATAAATTCACACACCATCATCACACACCACTCGTAATCTCATCTCATCAAGAAATGTATGCATGATCTGAAACGTATAGGTGTCTAGAGACCTGCACTAGTGCTGCAAGAAACATTGCATCCATCACATCACAGCACTTGGCTACACGGGTTACGCATCAGTTATGGAAAGGGATTGCGGTCTCACTTTAAATGGGATCATAATTAATTTCCATGCTAATGTGTTAATCTTTTGTAGCAGATCTTTCTCACTAGCGCACCAATCACCATGCAAACCGACGAAGGAACATCAGGAGCAGGCCCCAGTGTAGCGGCTGTGCCCCTCAACGTGCTACGAGCAGAGTCCCACCCGACTGCTCCACCGCCGGAATTTCAGGGATTTCCAGGACCCATGCCTATCGACAACCCACCCATGGGCTACACCGAAAAGATACACAGAAACTCTCATTGGTTTCAGGGCCTTGCAGGACCCCTTGCGGACGCGGACTTTATATTTGAATCCTCTCTGACTTTTGATGACCGCACGTGGGGAAAGTACCAGTTTTTCTCCAGAGAGTTCGAAGCCCTACAAAGCACCCAGGATTTAACTCATGTTTGGGCCAGAGCAGGCTTCACAGAGTATTTCAGTGATCCTCTGCCCAAACCGGATTTTTACAGGTGCTATTACTTAATCACTACCTTACTGGCATCAGAGAATAAGGACATCCCAGGAACCTTCATATTGCCTACTCTAGTGGATGATCCACCTTACAAAAGATTTTATCTCTCTAAGGACTTAATCAGAGCAGCCATCAAGATCCATGGCACCCACACACCCACAGATCGAGAGAGATTGATTCCAGAACCGATGAAACGTGGGGATGTCACGAAGTGGGAGGAGATTTCGGCCATTACACCTGAGCTGTCAAAGCCACTAAGGATATGCATGCAACATTTCGCATTTCCAGCTCAGGACAGATTTACCATGCCCCATAAACGAATCTGGTTCGGATTGTATTTGGCATGTACGGGACCTCAAACAGTTGATCTGGCAAGCTGGATCATAGATCAAATGTATCTGGCACAGCACAGATGGGAGCGCAAGAAGGTGCTTAACGGATGTTGTGCGCTCACTAGAATTGTGTATATGTGTTTGGCTTATGACTTGCCAATTGAGCGTGCACTAACAGGAGAAGAACTGAAGGCATTCAAGGGCACAACGAAGAAAGCCAGGAAGCCCAGTAGGACACGGGCAGGTAAGCGCATGCGAGGCACCATCCCCTGCCTTCAAGTGCCAGAGTCGCCATCACCACAACCATCTCCAGAGCGACCACCGACAGAAGCTGCTCCCACTGTACAACCTATTCGCATACGGTTGTCCAGACCAGTGATTACAGAGGCCACCACTAGTACCGCTGCACCTCAGGCAGCTGCCACCTCAGAACCCACCACCACAACAGCAGAAGCTCCCACCACTATTGGTGCGGAAGCGTTTTCTTTCCCGATACCACATATGGAGGCCGACCCCATAAACACGACATTTGATTTTGAGATGCCTGATGCATTCTCAAACGAATTCCAGTATTCAGAAGCACAACTGTTCTCCCAGGAATATGAACGTCCCAGCTACCCTACTACACCGCGAGATTTGCCACAGGGACAAGCTGTGTCGAGCTCTGAAGAAGAGAGAACCGAAACAGATGACGAGGAAGGCGACGATGAAGCCAGCCAGGGCTCACATGACGAACAGACAGAGGGCCAAAACCAACAAACCGACACACACGGCGACACCAGCACATATGAAGATGAGACATTCGAAGCCGCAGCGTACACACTGGCTATAAAGAAATTATATCGTACCATGGAGAAAGTCTGGGCACGAAAGAAGTTAACTGAAGAGGAGAGCCAGGCATTAACTGAACAGGAACTCATCTCCGGAGGATTCGAAGACGCATATATCAGAGGGTTCAGAGAGTTAGTCAAATCAGTAGGCTCCCATGAAGCACTCAGGTTTTTACAAAGAAAGCAACTACCACAGTTTGATCCCCGCCGAGTGCGACTACTTTCAAAGCCCGGAGAGTATATTCGTGTACCAACAGGAGCTCAATCCTCAGCACAAGCCAGGGAGGCACGCCTCGCCCCAGAAATTTCATTGACCGCAGAAACCATCCTTGTAGATTCGCCACCCCATACCACCGTTGTACATACCACTACTATCCTCGAAATAACATCCACCCCTTCGACTCCTCTCTCACCTCATCTTTCACCAACCCATCCCGTATCACCCGCACACCCACCTGCTTTCCCCACATCCACACCTGTACAAAGCAACATAGCCACAACCTCTTCCTTACCCATTCATACCACCATGCCCACACCCAACCCTCCGCATCCATATGTTAACCCCTTCACCCCTTCATCCTTCCCAGCGTTTCCCCCACCTCTAAGACCCCCATTCCCCTTCCTAACCCCACTAACCTTCTCACCAGTCTCACCTCCCCAACCTACCATAACCCCTATTTCCCCGTTTCACCAAGCTGCTCCAACCATTCCCCCTGTAAACTACACTACATTCGCAAATCCCGTATTCACACCTACACAACCACCCACAATCACACCACTTTTCACAGTCACAACACTAAACACGTCCAATGGCATGGACATATCACCATCCACCTCACCACCACCCACTCCACTCACAGCACCCTCATATTTAGGCACTTCACAATTTTCCACAATCACCACTGCATCCACTGTACCAACCCCACTTCCCATTCCCACTGCATCTACTCCCACTACATCCTCATTTAGCACTTCACTACTACTATCGCCCACAATAGACACCGCATTTCAACACATGTTCGCATGCATGACGCAAGTCCGCGATGAGTTTGCATCACTCGGCACCAACTATCAACAGCTGCAGAAAACGACGAACGAATTACAAACGCAGCTTAATTCGTTATCAATTGAGAACGCCTCACTGAACAGCCGATACCAAGATTTACGAGAGGCCTATCACAAGTTAGAACTAGAAAGTGAGGAGAAAACCAAAGAGGCCACCGCGGATTTGGATAACCTACTTAGAGCCCAGACTGTCCGCAATGCAACGCTTACTAGAAATATGGGCTTACTAAGAAGACACTTAGCCGCAGCAAAAGAGGAGAACCAGAGACTCCAAGAGCAAAATAGAGAGAACTTGGAAGCGGCTTTAGATCATCCAGAACAGCCACTAAGTCCGAGCAGATTCAAGGCAATCCCATCTGAGTCGATGCGGATGTTGCTAGACGACCACGTTAGATTGCTCGAGGACTATGATCGTATGAACGAAGAACATCAAAAGTTAAAGGAAGATCACAAACTGCTGCAGCTCAGAGAACCAGCAACACAACAAGTACAAGTAGCAGCAGAATTACCAGCGCCTGTGGACCCTGCCCCTGAAGTTTTAGAGGAACTCAACGCACTTCGGGCCCAGGTAACAAATCTTGAATCTAGGATTGCCATCTATGAAGCACCACCAAGGCCAGACTCCCCACCTGAGCTACCAGCTGAGGAAGAAACCGTCACTATCCCAGTGGAGGAGACATTTGAAGAGGCATATGAACCGATACCCATCCCAGGCGGACGTGTCACGGCCGAAGGCTAGATGACATATGAATTACCTACCCCCGCGTGGATGAAGACAGTTGAAGAACTCGGAACGACACACTCGGCCAGAGTAGAGGCACAGCTACATGCCATGGCCATAATTGAAGAGAAAATTTTACAGTCACCATTCTTTGCTCAATTGGCCCCGCGACGATACATATCTGGGCATGAGCTCCAATATAAACCGTACTTCATGTTAATGGCCGAATACCTGTTAACCATAGAGAAAGAAACAGGTATGAAACCAACGCATGCAACTCAATTCGAGCCAGAGGACTTGCCACCAAGGGCACAGAGAGGTGAAATCCTTCAACCAGACTGGCGCAAAGATTTACTGCAAAATTATCCAGAGATGATGAGCACGTGGGTAAAAGCGCCGCTTCACTTAAAATTTAATCCGTGCTGGGGACCAGTACCACGACGTCGCTCTTGGACTGCCTTCGCTATTAAGCTACAGAACAATAAGCAGTGCCAAGACTGGTTGAACTATCCCTACTTCAAGCCACCAGTCGCGTTACCCACAGTAGGCTACATGATGGCGACGATCCGCCACTGGCTCCCTCGATTAAAACATATGGATGATATTGCCGCGCACATGACTGTCAAAATCTTTGACATGATGCAGATGGTCTTTAAAGTCTTCCGACGCATCAAGGCTCCCCATGTTAACACCCCGGGCTTTGAGCATGGCAACTTTGATTTAGTCTATGATATGAGCACAACGCCATCGCTACGGGTGTGTTACGCTTGGCACTGCAGGATCAAATATCTACCGGCATGTTACAAGCAGACATTCGAAGAAATGTTCACCACCGGCTTTTGGGAGTACCATTCAGAGGTATTTATAAGCAGGCCCACACACTTATTGCAATTATTCGCCTGTGAACGAATGGTGTACTCCACACATTATCAGCTCCCACCACCAGACGAGCCACAACCTATCGATTGGGAGAAACTCGAGGCTGATCTAGCCCGAGGTATTCGTATATCAGAGCACACCCTCGCTCAAGACCTCCTACAGAATTACATCCGGCAGACCTCACAACAAGGTTCTGTCAGGGACGACAGAAGCGAGAGGGAGGGGGGTGTTGGAAGCAGTGAGAGGCACAGACGCCACGGAAGCATGTGAAAACGAAGCAGGGAGCCAGGCGGATCAATTTTTTAAACAAATATATTTCTTATTAATTCTCCAAACATTCAATAGTGATTGTTATCACTAATTGTAACATATGTATCATAAGAAAACCCCATTTTGTAATCCATAGCTCCATTTTGTGCAAGCCGAGGAGTCCTCGAGCTTGAGGAGCTTAGGTAGAATACTCGTATCAAATTTCGTTATTTTTAGACATCGTTTACCCTTCCAAATAGCCTCTAGGACCTAATTTTTAACTAGGCCGGTCCCTAGATGTGAAACCGGTCAAAACTAGTCTAGAAACTATAAAAAGAGCTAGAGAGCTCATTTTTGAGGTTGGTTCATTTTGGTTAGTGTGAGCATAGAGCTACTTTGAGCTTGTAAGAGTATTCTGGAGTAATAGAGCTAATTTCCCACCTTCCATTGTGTCTTGCTTGTCTCTTCATTGTGTGTGTGTATGTGTGTGTGCATCTTTGTGCTTCTCACCTTCACTCTCACATCATCTCACGTTCACGATCTTCATATCACTCCTACCTCTCCCACGGATTGACATTGAGGAGGTGAAGCTTCTTAACGTGGTACTTACCATTGTGCTAGAGCAACACGAACGTATGTCCCATCATGGCTCAACCCCAAGTGAATCCCAGTAGCCAATACTGCACCATAGAACGGAGATAAACTAATCACACAGCACAAGATTGCCCATACAATAAGCAAGCGGTTAGGCAAACCTACCCTCAACCATATCCACAACAGGGCAGATACTAGAACTAATACCCACCACAACAGTATGCTAGGCCTCAACAAACCTACCAACCACAATATCACACCCAGTAGAGACCTCAACCAGTGCTAGCCCAATAACCTCCAGCTCCAGCCAATGTGATCCCTGTAAAGTATGCAGCTGCAGAAGAGAACCTGAATAGAGCCATAGTGTGAGTAACACCATTGCTTTCAAAAAGTGACCCCAATGACCATAGCTTTGATTCTACACATATTGAGAGCCCCAAGGCTTACTACATGCAGTCTCCTGAACATGGTGAGTCCTACTATAGTGAAGAACCTAGTGAACGTAGTTAGGATCTAGAGTATGCAAACATCATGTACACAAATCCCAACCCTAGACCTCAACCTAGGCAAGTAAGACCCCCATTCCCTAGAGGACCATGCTATAGATGTCAGGGAGATCACCTCATTCGTGATTTCCCAATGCCTGCACCTACACAACCCCAGTCGGTAACAATCCAGGGCTTTTATCAAGATTGGGGAAAGGAGCATCTCTTACGAGATTTCCCAAAGAATCCCAATAATATGCCAAAAATCACTCCTATTAATGTTATTGGGTTAGTAGTAGACACTACAGGAAGTGTAACTTCCACTGCACCAGTACAGGTGGTCACTAGAGCTCAGGCTTTGCAGCAGAACCAAGGTTTAGGCCAAGAAAAGAGTGCAGAGGTTAGTGAAACTGAGAGCATAGCCAAGAAACGGTCGAGAGCCTGGAAGGATAGCCGAGAGAGAATGAAAAGACAATGGTCTAAAAAGATGAAAAAATTAGAAGAAAGCATAAGAGAGACAAAAGCCAAGATTATTGAGCTCACCTCTCAAACAAACTCTCACATAACCCCACCACCTTCATCCCTATCACCGTCTAATCCACCACCTTTGAACCCACCTCATACCATTCCACCACCCCCTAGAGTAGGATCAGTATTCGCTGACCCCACTCCTGAAGACATAGACATGATGCTTAAGGCATACCAGTCCAGAATCCAAGAAGGGCCAAATGTGACGAATCATGACAAGTGCTACCCTAGAGCTGACCTAGAGATAGAAAGAACCAAGCTTTGCGCAAAAATGGTAGCATTGGCTCAGACCATGTTTGAAGCCAGTTGCCTCTTCAACTACTCTTGCTTAGCTAAGGCACAATTGCACTTGGATGGACTATTAGAGAATTTAGAGAGCATAATTGCAAGATCTGCCAAGGAAGAAAAAAACCAAGGAAGAAATGAGTAAAAGAATAAACATTCCCCCACAAGAAGCTTATGTGCCTAATTCCACTGAACCAGACACCTCTTCTTCTATGAATAGGTACACACCAAAATTCCTACGAGAGATTCAAGAAGCGAAATGGGCAAAAGAGAGTGAAGTCTTGTTAGAAGAAGTATTTTTGAAGTATTTTTTATGGAAAAATAATTGTAAAATGCCAAAAAAGTGTAAAAATATTTATACAAATGATGTAAAAATGAGGAAGAGTCCTCCTCATGTAGATTAGTTATCATATGTATTTTTTCTAGAATTTTTGGAAACTCCTAGATAGCATATTTTTATATTAGAAGAGGAAAGGACCAAAATTCAAGTGTGAAAAGGGACACTTGAAAATGTATAAAAGACGATTTCCTCTATTTTTGAAGGGGTTGGTTATTTGTAATTGATGCTATCCAAGCAAAGAGAGAAGTTTCCTGCAGAAAATCGTGATTCTTCCTTTTGTGTGAATTTCTTTGATTTGTTGAGTCTATTCTATGTGTATCCATGGAAATTTGTGAGCTTCTATTGTGTATTTCTGATGAATGTGTATGAAGAGAGTTCATTCCTTATGTGTTGAGGGAGAAATTGATGAAGAATGGTGCTGAAGGTAAAAATTGTCAGATTTCACAGAATCACGATTGTCTCGTCTGAAGGTTACAGGTATCATTTTTTAGTTTTGACTTTATGATTGTGTTCTTCTGATAAAATAACACACTTTAGACACCAAGATTATTGAAAATGATGGAGTATTGCTCAAGATAATCCAAACCCTAGAAATTCCTCTTCATCTTCATTATTTCTCAGAAATCGAGCCAATTTTCTCTTATTTCTTGGATTCTATCATCTAGAAGGGGTTGTGGTCTCTTGTATACTTCCAGGATTGACAAATATAAGATGTATTGTTGATTCTTTATGCTAAATGATTGGAGAGGACAACTCCAAAGGGTAACAACAAACATTTTTTGGTGTCGTTGCCGAGGAGTATAGCAAAAGCTTCATTGAAGTTGGACCTTGCTAGATCTTCTATTGTTGATGGTATTGAACACATTGAAAAGGTAATACTCTTTAATCAAGAAATGGAAACATGAAAAGGTAGGTTTCTTTGTTTGTCTTTTGGGAAAAGAAAGCAATAGATAGCCTTTTGAGAATAAGAGGTGATGAAATTCTTGCAACTGGATATTTGCTCTTATCATTTTTTATAAGTAAAGTGCAGGTGTGTGAAAAAACTGAATCAAGAGAGCTGAAGATAAGGTAAAATGTATCTATCCTTGCATTTGTAGAGTGCTTTTTGACCAAGTACCAAGCAAAATTGTTGATCTTGGGAAGATGACATGATTGCATTGAGAAAAGTCAAGTAAAGTAGCTAGATGCAAGTAGATAGGATCCATTTGTTAATCAAGTCAAAGCAATAATCTTGAGAAAAAGTTTATTTGCATCTTGAAAAGAAAAAAATGTTTGAGTTTATCTTTGCAAAAATTCATAATTGCACTTCTTAGCACATTTGTCTTTGGGAAGTTTTGCTCATGAACTGTTTTGATAGCAAAGCATAAAGGAGTATGACCAATCAGGGAATACAGGATCAATAGATCACTAAACAAGAAACCCTAAGTGAAGTGTTTACCTTAATTTAGGGCAAAATACTAAAACATTTCATAAAATTCTTTAAAACATTCAAACAAATTTCTTTTTTCCTTAGGAAGATAGACTGAAGGGTTATTGATAAGAGTGAAGGAGACCAAGGACTAAAGTCATGGCCCACTCAGGAACACTTTCTACTTTGAACAGATATGTATCTGGTAGGTCATCATCTAAAGGTGAACTTGGTTCTTTATCTTGTATTCTAGACAAATGATCTGCTCTCAAATGTGTTTTTCCCTATCTGACCACCACCTCAAACTCAAACTCCATCAATAGAAGAAACCATCTGACTATTCTACCAGTGTGACAAGGTTTATTTACTAAGTACAGTAAAGCTTGGTGATCCACAAAAAATTTAAACTTGTTGGCCAACAGGTAATGTCTATATTTTTTCACAGCAAATATCATTCCCAACCCTTCCCTCTCAGTGGTTGTGTAATTTTTCTCTGCTGAATTTAGTTGCCTACTAGCATAAGCAACTGGAAAATCTAATTTGCTCCCTTCTATTGGTTGTGCTAACACACATCCCAAAGCATAGTTTGAAGCATCCACATGGACATGAAAAATTTTATCCCACTGGGGTGTTTTCAGAATTGGGGCTGTAACCAAACAAGTTTTTAGAGTCTCAAAAGCTTGGTCACACTCTTTGGTCCACTCAAACTTTGTAATCAAAGCATATGAAGGTTTGGCTATGTCAGCAAACTTTTGTACAAATTTTCTATAATACCCGCAATGTCCCATAAAAGTTTGAAGTTCCTTTACATTTGTTGGTCTTGGAAGTTCTACTATGGCCTTTATTTTTTTCTCATCAGTTGAAATTCCATTTTTGGAGACTATGTGACATAACATTCTTCCTTGTCTTACAAAGAATACACACTTTTCTGGATTTAAACATACTCTGTATGTTCTACATTTCCTGAGTTTTCTAAATCTTTCAAATGATCCTGTCTTTTTAATGAAAAAGTACACAGATCATCTACATAAATTTCCATTACACTCCTCAGGAATTCTTTGAAGATATGACACATCAATCAATGAAAAGTTGCTGGGGCATTAGTTAACCCAAAGGGCATAACCCTGAAAGCATAAATTCCCCATTCTGTGGAAAAGGCAGTTTTATGTTGGTCTTCCAAAGCTATGGGTACCTGATTGTATCCTGAAAAGCCATCCAGAAAACTATAAACCTCTTTACCTGCAACTCTTTCTAGAAGATGGTCTGTTATAGGCAATGTGTAGCTATCTCTTATAGTTGCAGCATTCACTTTTTTCAAATTAATGCATACCCTAAGTTTCCCATTCTTTTTTGGTACCACAACTATAGGAGATATCCATTCTGTATACTCAATCTCATAGATGAAATTGGCAGCTAGCAGTTTTTCAATTTCTTCCTTCATGAGGAACTGTTTCATTTACGGGAATAGGAAGTATAACCTGTTGTCCAACTAGATTATCTGAATCTGTTAGACTCTTCCGAAGCCGACTAACATGGAACACTGGATGAATCCAACTATCGTCTGGAAGTTGTAGTTCATAAGCCCACAGACCAACTTTCTTGGTGATTGGAAAAGGACCGCAATATCTAGGCGACAACTTGGCGCATTGACCAGTCTTGAACTTTTCCGATCTTTCAGGGATACGAAGATAAACTTGATCGCCAACCTGAAAAGTAACATTTCTTCGCTTCGGATCGGCATAAGCCTTTGCACGATCTTGAGCTTTCTTTAGGTTTTCTTTAGCTAACTTGAGCTTAAAGTTCATGTCTTGAAGGAACTCTTGAGCTGCTTGAACTCGTTCATTTTGTAGTCCTACTGCATAAGGAGACCTAGGCTGGAAACCATACATCAACATGAATGGACTAAATTCAGTTGATGAATTCTTGGCACTGTTATAGGCAAACTCAGCTAATGGAAGATAATCTTCCCAGTCAGTCTGTTTGGAAGTAACATAAGCTCTGAGTATGTCTTCCAAAATCTGATTGACTTTCTCTGTCTGTCCATCCGTCTGGGGATGTTCAGCTATACTTAAACTTAGTTTAGTTTCAAGTCTACTAAAGACTGCTCACCAAAAATGACTTGTAAATCGAGCATCTCTATCAGAAACTATGTCTATTGGAAGACCATAGAGTCTATAAAGTTGATTTACAAATATTTTTGCAAGTTCTGGAGTCTTATAAGTAGTCTTGACTGGTATAAACTGAGCAAGTTTAGTCAATCGATCAACTACAACCCAGACTGAATCAAAGCCCTTCTGAGTGCGGGGTAATCCAGAAATGAAATCCATGGAAATGCTTTCCCTCTTTCCTTTGGGAATTTCCAAAGGATGCAGCAATCCTCCAACTTTAAGTCGTTCAAACTTATTTACTTGACATTTATGGCACTTAGATACATAGTTTTGCACATCTCGATGCAAACTAGGCCAATAAAAATGTCTTTTCACAAACTCATAGGTTCGGTTAATACCAGGATGTCCTGCACTTGGAGCATCATGGCATTCGAAAAGTACTTGATTTCGTATGTCCAAGGTACTTGGAACACAAACCTTACCTTTATAAAGCAAATATTCATCTTGGAGAGAATAGTGTTTAAACTTTCTTTCAGAAGTACTTGCTTCATTTTGTTTATCTTGTTCAGCTGCTTTCCATGCTTGACTGAAGCTTGGATCCTCTTTGCAGCTTCCTTTCAAAGTTGAAATAAATTCACTTTGAATTTGTACAAAACTTAGATTATTCAGCATAGGCATCCGACTTAAGGCGTCTGCCACTGCGTTGAACTTTCCTTTTCTATACCTGAGTTCATAATCAAACTCTTGCAACTGCTCGGCCCACCTCGCTTTTCTACCTCTTAGATCAGGTTGGTTTGCAAACCACTTTATGCTCTCTTGATCAAAACTATGGTCAACTTTGATCCATATAGATAATGGCGCCATTTCTTTAGAGCATTTATAATAGCGAACATCTCTCGCTCATAGGTAGAGTAATTTTGCTGAGCAGGACTTAGCTTTCTACTCTCGAAAGCTATCGGTCGACCATCTTGGCTTAGTATTGCTCCTACTGCAGATGAACTTGCATCTGTCTCTAATTGGAAAGGCTTGTTCGGATCTATAATCTGTAGAACTGGGGCCGATGCTAAAGCAAGTTTAAGATCTTGAAAACTCTTTGCTTGATCTTCTTTCCAATTTAACTTTTGATGCTTCCCTTTGAGTTGATCCGTCAAAGGTACTGCAATCTTGGCATATCCAGCCACAAACTTCCGATAATATCCTGCCAATCCGAGAAAACTTTGTAGTTCTCGAACCGTCTTGGGCTCAGGCCATTCAAGAATCGCTTGGACCTTTTCAGGGTCAACTTTGATTCCTTCCGCGGAAATAATATGACCTAAATACTTTACTTCTGGGGTAAAGAATTCACATTTTGACTCTTTACCGTAAAGTTTATTATCGCGAAGAAGTTGAAAAACTTTTTCCAAGTGCTCTAAGTGATTTTCATGATCTTTACTGTAGATCAGAATATCATCGAGAAAATCTACAACAAATTTTCCCAAATACGGCTTAAGCACTTGATTCATCAAAGTCATAAATGTTGCGGGTGCATTTGTCAACCCGAACGGCATCACTAAAAACTCGTAGTGACCAAACTTTGTTCGAAAGGCTGTTTTAGGAATATCATCATCTTTGATCCTGATCTGATGATAACCTTTGCGTAAATCAATCTTAGAAAAGACTGTAGCCCCCTTTAAACTATCGAAAAGATCTTCGACTAGTGGCATGGGATACTTGTTCTTTATTGTAAGATTGTTTAATGCCCTATAATCTACGCAAAGCCTCATAGTTCCATCTTTCTTTTTCACTAGAAGGATGGGTGCTGCCCATGGAGACTGGCTTGGGTGGATAAATCCTTTATCCAAATACTCTTGGATTTGATTTTCTACTTCTTGATTCTGGACATAGGGGAGGCGGTATGGGTTTTGAGATTTTGGCTTGGTACCCGGAAACAGATCTATACTGTGATCGATGTTTCCACGAGAGGGTGGCAAGCCGTAGGGGAGTTCCTTAGGGAACACATCTTTAAATTCCTTCATTAAATTGTTAAATTTAACATAAACTTCTCGAGGAATAAAGGACGAGACATAAGAAACTTGATTTATATTATCAGAATCTATTACATCGGTGCCAAGGACAAGAAAAGCTTGAGTCATGGCTTCTTTATTGACAAGTTTCTGAAGTTCAGTGTATGATATCAAAGGGATACTTGGAACATCATGCTCACCCTTGATTTTATACACTACACCGTCACGCTGGAATTCCAAAGTATTTGTAAAATAACACCTGGTCAATGAAGGTCCTAGACTCCATAGCCACTCTCTCCCTAAAACAAGATCTACCCGATCCATGTTCATTATTTGGAAGTCCAAGGTGTCTTTAAATCCTTGGATTTCTAGTTCCAAATTACATATCATTGTGTCCCAAACACGGGTGTCTTGACCGTGCATCATGGAGACAATGTATTTATGAGGAGATGGTTCCTGAGGAAGAGCCAGTTTTTTTACTAACGCATAATTGATAAAATTATGCGTAGCAGAGTCATCCACCATTATCCGGATGGTGTGCCCTTTTACTGATCCATGCAACTTGACCAAATCATGTGGACCAAACTCTTGAGGTTGCCACATGTTTTTGGAAATTTGGCATGAATGGGTACTGTCGCAATGCATAATCTGAACCTTCTTTGCACTTGAACTTGCATCCAAGTCCAAAGAGTGAATCAGATTGATTTGCTGCTTACCCTTTCCCTTACTTTCTCTTCTGACTGGACAGGCACGGCTTCGATGTCCAGGCTTGAGACATTTAAAGCACAAGTTTTCTTTTTGCGCTTTATCATGATCTTCTGGAGAAAGGATGTGTCTAAAAACACGAGGTTTTTTAGACACTCTTTCATTAGATCTAGTCCCTTTGCCCTTACGCTTAAAGTTATTCTTCTGGGAATAACTGCTTTCCTGCGGGACATCCAAATGTGAATTGTCCTCATAAATCTGTGCGACCTTAATCGCCTCTTCAAGGGATTTAGGCGCATGCCTCTTAACTTCATTACGAATTCGTTGGTTAAGTCCTCTGACAAAACCGCGAAGTCGATGGAAGTCATCTAAATTCTTTAACTTCAGAATTACATCTCTGTATTCTGAAATATACACTAATAGCGGTCTACCCTTCTGCTGAATTTTATCCCAAGCTTCCCAATAGCGTTCCTCCTCATTCTCGGGGAGAAACTCTTTCTTGAAAAGGTGGGAAAATTCATTCCAAGTGGTAGGTTTCTTATGAGTCTCAGAGAGACTCATCCACCATGTATAAGCTTTCGGTCCTAGCGATAAACTGGCTTCTACTACCCTCACATGATCGGGGTATGTTTGAGTTCATGGACATCTTGCCATTTCTCTAAGAAAGTCAAAACCGCATCCTTATTCCTATCCTTATCCTCTCCAGAGAAATAAGGAGGACGGATCTCTTTTCCCAAGGAAAGATCCACGGAGCGGTTATGGCTTTCTAACATCCCTACCGAAGCAACACACAAGGGAGTAGAAGACACTAGGCTAAGACGGCTCATACTTCCCGCTAGCGGAAACATATCTATTTGGGGAGAGGATAATCCCTTATCCTTTTCCATCCTAACAGACATTGGTGAAGTTGCGATCGTATCTGTGTGACTACCTAAAATAGTCTTACTGATATCCCTAGGCGTCTGAAGTAAGTTCAGAATGGCCTTAAGGTGATCCTAGATTCCATCAATAGATTGACGGAGGACTGCAACCTCATCCGGAATACTGGACAACCGTCCAAGCTTTTGCTCAACTAGCAACATCCTACTCTCCATATCTTTCCCCTCGTTTAGAGTAGTGATTGTTTCCCCTTTTCTCGCAGAATCCTCAACGTCTAATGCTACAATCGTCGCTTCTCTATTAAATGCATCAGACGCATGACTTGTATTTGAAACCATAGGTGCAGATGGATGCAATGCATGTGCAGCTATTGGTGGTCTAGGCATGAATGAGGATGTTACTAAAATAGGAACAGAAACAAACACTGACGTACTAGTAGTACTCGTAAGCGAGACGTGGCTAGAAGTCCCCTCCATCGCACACAAAGCGTTATTAAACTTACTAAGTATTCCTAATGCAAGTGGTGTGTGCAACAAAATCAAAAGAGCTATGCAAGAATATCACAAGAAATAGTCCCTGATGATTTGGTCCGTTGAGGTCGACTTGATTCTAGCCGAGAGTGCTAGAATTATGACGAAGATAGGCCTCCAGATCTTCACTCCACGGCTCCTCTTCCTTCAAGCTTTGGTCAATCTTTGATTCTCCTTGGTTGTTTCTTTGGCTAAAAGCAGAATACTTCTCGGGTTCGGCCTGCAACAACTGATTTGGCTCCTTGGATGAATGAGAGTTGGGCTTGCACTTCAGCTCTGTTTACTGGTTTAGGAGACTTTGCTCTCTACTCACAGGCAAGAAACACTCGTGGGCGACGTGGCTACGTGAGAATGCTCCCAAGGAACCCGTCTGGGTTCGATCCCTAGTAGGCGCAGCGGGCGGAGAAAGCTACTTTTTGTTTTGTTCCTTTCGGAGATCTTATGCAATGCTGGATTTGAAAACAACACGTATCTCTGCAGACTTCTGAGCGTGAACGCCCGTCGACGTTATGGATAGGCGAGTGACTTCTAGTTGGGGGGGCGGAGGTTTGAATCCCCTGCCAAACACAGGAGCGATTACTTCTTTTAGTACTCTTTTGCTCTAAGCTAAAGCATAAGAATGATGGCGACACGCATCTCAATGCGGGTGGGAGCAGAATTCGCACGCCAAAAGTCACGAGCAAGAAGATGAAGAAGAAAACTATGGAGTGAATGGTCTGATACCAATGCAACAGCGTAACGACTACAAATGCTCATGAATGAATGACTCTCCTCCCAACCTTATGCCTGTATATATAGCTCCTTGAACTAATGAGGACCACAAATGTAACTAGAGTCCACAAGTGCATGTGCAATCTCCTCCACTCCTTTCATATCCACCACTAGAGTCTATTAGTGGCTGGAGTGATCTCGACCACTACTTTAGTACCTTCCACTAGAGTCCACTAGTGGTTGTTGTACTCACCTCTTGAGTTAAGTCCACTGGACTCAAGTTAACTCACGTTAACTTGAGTTAGAAGGCTCTAGAGCTCTTTGGGCAAAACTCTCTTCCCATGCTCCACATGGGAGTTGAACCCAAGACCTCTTCCTTCACAACCATGAGACTTAACCACTAGGCTAAGTAGATTACTTGAATATGAGAGCACATGACTTATGCTTGAGTCTACTCTTGAGATCTTTGGTCCTACAGACGAGTGACCAAACGGTATCCGATTTCAGATCTGTCTGAAGCCATCGGATCCCTAGATCATAGACTTACTTTATTATATAAATGGCACATTCTGGAGTGGCAGGAGGGCATTTCTCAAGTGACAGAACTGCTAAACTCATATTATATTCTAGCTTTTGGTGGCCAACTCTATTTCCTGATACAAGAACATATGTAAAAAGATGTGACATTTGTCAGAGGGTGAGTCAACCAAATAAAAGAGACAATATGCCATTAGTTCCATTAATCTCAGCAAGAGCATTTAGTAAATGGGGGTTGGATTTCATTGGACCTATACATCCTCCAGCAAGACAATCCCATGCTGAATACATAATAGTGGCCACAGATTACTTAACCAAATGGGCAGAGGCTAGAGCTACAAAAAAGAATGATGCTCATACTACTGCCAGATTTCTCTATGAAAATATCATCACCAGATTTGGACTACCAATTGAAATAGTAAGTGATAGGGGGAAATCATAGAAAACATAACTGAATATTTCATGATTAGTCATAGGAAGTCAGCCCCATATCACCCACAAGCCAATGGGTTAGCAGAAAGTACTAATAAAATACTGTGTACTGTATTGTCAAAATTGGTAAACACAAACAGGAATGATTGGGATTTACAACTTAATCATGTCCTATGGGCCTATAGAGTGGCATACAAAACTATATTAGGAACCACACCATTTAATTTGGTATATGGATAAAATGCAGTTCCACCTTTGGAATTCCTCATTCCAACACTAAAAGTGGGTAGTCAATACAATTGGACTGGACATGAATTACCTGAGAGAGTAATGGAATTGGAACAACTGAGAGCTTCTAGACTCCAAGCAATTATGAGTATATATGCAGACAAGAAAAGGCAAAAAGCTTATCATGATGTTCACATAAAAGAAAAAGATCTACAAGAAGGAGATTTAGTTTTGGCATACACAGTAAAGGAACATCAAAAGAAATTTCAGAAGAAAGGCCATGGACCATATATTATCAATCAGATCAGTAATAGTGGAGCTATTCAGTTAGCTAATATAGATGGAGAAATCATGCCAAACTTCATAAGTGGATGAAGAGTTAAAAGGTATGATCTTCCATTAACTGCTTCTGAATGGAGAAGATTACATCAAGCTCAAAACAGGAAGAAAGAGGAGGAAAACATTAGGAGGGAGGCTCAACAGGAGGCAAAAGAAAGGATAAGAAAAATCAAAAATATTAGAGAAGTCCTTTTTTGTAACACCTCTCTAAAAGAAAAAGAACATTTTCCTATTATCACAATGATTTTTCAGGGTGAAAAAATTAAAGTCTTGATAGACTCAGGAGCACAGATAAATTTGATCAGTTCAGCCTTGTTGAAAAAGTTTAACCTAAAAAGGACTAAAAGTAAAATCTTTATCAAAATCTTCACCTTCTATTGAAGTTAAGTTCAATGAAGAATATATGAAAATAGATTGTGAAGAATGGCCAAATCATTTGATGACTGAGAAATTGATTTTGGGACAACCATGGCTAAAGCAAGGTAAAGTAATTTTGGATTTTGAAGAAATGAAGCTTAAGTTGACAATAAATGAAAAAAGGTTTTTAATGTTTTTATTGAGTAATGAAGAATAGGAAGATCAACAGGATGTTCATGACCCAGACGTGGAAGGATTTACTTTTTCATTAGAGGACACACACACATTACCAATACAATTACTAAATGATCAAGCTTCATTTAATCAAAACCAGCAAAAAATTGAAGGAGCAAAAGAGGGTGAAGAGACAGAAGCAAGATGGCAACTATGACATAGTCCGAAGCATCAAAACATCAGAATAAGAAGGATGTGGAAACAAAGTATACACAAGCCCTGCCCATCAAAACAAAATTCCAGGACAAAATGGATATGGAAGCCAAAAAAATCCAAAAACAGCTTATCAGAAGGAGATGGATTTTTCCCTAAGATAGGGGCAGCAAGGGTTAAATATTATTGGGTAAAAAAATCAGATTTGATTCAATGGAAAAAGACCATCTATATTTGATCTGTATTTAGAATTTTTTAAAGAAGAAAATCAGAATGTTACAGAAAAGAAATCATGATATATTGGAAATTATGACAAATAATTCTACCTTATCCTTTTTCTAAGAAGAGAATTAGGAGGGGAAGAAAAGAAATGGAAGAAATTATTTAAAAAATATATATTATTATTAAAAAAAAGAAAAAAGAGAAAAGAAAAAAGAGAAAAAATTATCCATTTTTCCTTTTATAAGTTATATAGCACAAAGCAAGATATAGGTAGAAGGGTAGCAGGTTTCTATTTATTATTTTTTATTCATTTTTCTATTTTTTATGATTTTTTAATTTTTTATTCATTTTTCTTTTAAATATCTCCTTCCTGGATAAGAGCTGTCAGAAGAGAAGAGAGCACTAGACATCTTGCTACACATGTAATGATCACTTTAATTGAGTTTTTTTTTTAGGAAGTCAAGATTTAATTGAGATTTTATTTTCATTCTTCTTTCATGTCATATCAAAACAAATGTCATTTTTTACATTCTTATGACTCATGTGGGTGGAGTGTTTTCTTTAGGAGGGAGGCTCAACAGGAGGCAAAAGAAAGGATAAGAAAAATCAAAAATATTAGAGAAGTCCTTTTTTGTAACACCTCTCTAAAAGAAAAAGAACATTTTCCTATTATCACAATGATTTTTCAGGGTGAAAAAATTAAAGTCTTGATAGACTCAGGAGCACAGATAAATTTGATCAGTTCAGCCTTGTTGAAAAAGTTTAACCTAAAAAGGACTAAAAGTAAAATCTTTATCAAAATCTTCACCTTCTATTGAAGTTAAGTTCAATGAAGAATATATGAAAATAGATTGTGAAGAATGGCCAAATCATTTGATGACTGAGAAATTGATTTTGGGACAACCATGGCTAAAGCAAGGTAAAGTAATTTTGGATTTTGAAAAAATGAAGCTTAAGTTGACAATAAATGAAAAAAGGTTTTTAATGTTTTTATTGAGTAATGAAGAATAGGAAGATCAACAGGATGTTCATGACCCAGACGTGGAAGGATTTACTTTTTCATTAGAGGACACACACACATTACCAATACAATTACTAAATGATCAAGCTTCATTTAATCAAAACCAGCAAAAAATTGAAGGAGCAAAAGAGGGTGAAGAGACAGAAGCAAGATGGCAACTATGACATAGTGCGAAGCATCAAAACATCAGAATAAGAAGGATGTGGAAACAAAGTATACACAAGCCCTGCCCATCAAAACAAAATTCCAGGACAAAATGGATATGGAAGCCAAAAAAATCCAAAAACAGCTTATCAGAAGGAGATGGATTTTTCCCTAAGATAGGGGCAGCAAGGGTTAAATATTATTGGGTAAAAAAATCAGATTTGATTCAATGGAAAAAGACCATCTATATTTGATCTGTATTTAGAATTTTTTAAAGAAGAAAATCAGAATGTTACAGAAAAGAAATCATGATATATTGGAAATTATGACAAATAATTCTACCTTATCCTTTTTCTAAGAAGAGAATTAGGAGGGGAAGAAAAGAAATGGAAGAAATTATTTAAAAAATATATATTATTATTAAAAAAAAGAAAAAAGAGAAAAGAAAAAAGAGAAAAAATTATCCATTTTTCCTTTTATAAGTTATATAGCACAAAGCAAGATATAGGTAGAAGGGTAGCAGGTTTCTATTTATTATTTTTTATTCATTTTTCTATTTTTTATGATTTTTTAATTTTTTATTCATTTTTCTTTTAAATATCTCCTTCCTGGATAAGAGCTGTCAGAAGAGAAGAGAGCACTAGACATCTTGCTACACATGTAATGATCACTTTAATTGAGTTTTTTTTTTAGGAAGTCAGGATTTAATTGAGATTTTATTTTCATTCTTCTTTCATGTCATATCAAAACAAATGTCATTTTTTACATTCTTATGACTCATGTGGGTGGAGTATTTTCTTTAGGAGGGAGGCTCAACAGGAGGCAAAAGAAAGGATAAGAAAAATCAAAAATATTAGAGAAGTCCTTTTTTGTAACACCTCTCTAAAAGAAAAAGAACATTTTCCTATTATCACAATGATTTTTCAGGGTGAAAAAATTAAAGTCTTGATAGACTCAGGAGCACAGATAAATTTGATCAGTTCAGCCTTGTTGAGAAAGTTTAACCTAAAAAGGACTAAAAGTAAAATCTTTATCAAAATCTTCACCTTCTATTGAAGTTAAGTTCAATGAAGAATATATGAAAATAGATTGTGAAGAATGGCCAAATCATTTGATGACTGAGAAATTGATTTTGGGACAACCATGGCTAAAGCAAGGTAAAGTAATTTTGGATTTTGAAAAAATGAAGCTTAAGTTGACAATAAATGAAAAAAGGTTTTTAATGTTTTTATTGAGTAATGAAGAATAGGAAGATCAACAGGATGTTCATGACCCAGACGTGGAAGGATTTACTTTTTCATTAGAGGACACACACACATTACCAATACAATTACTAAATGATCAAGCTTCATTTAATCAAAACCAGCAAAAAATTGAAGGAGCAAAAGAGGGTGAAGAGACAGAAGCAAGATGGCAACTATGACATAGTCCGAAGCATCAAAACATCAGAATAAGAAGGATGTGGAAACAAAGTATACACAAGCCTTGCCCATCAAAACAAAATTCCAGGACAAAATGGATATGGAAGCCAAAAAAATCCAAAAACAGCTTATCAGAAGGAGATGGATTTTTCCCTAAGACAGGGGCAGCAAGGGTTAAATATTATTGGGTAAAAAAATCAGATTTGATTCAATGGAAAAAGACCATCTATATTTGATCTGTATTTAGAATTTTTTAAAGAAGAAAATCAGAATGTTACAGAAAAGAAATCATGATATATTGGAAATTATGACAAATAATTCTACCTTATCCTTTTTCTAAGAAGAGAATTAGGAGGGGAAGAAAAGAAATGGAAGAAATTATTTAAAAAAAATATATTATTATTAAAAAAAAAGAAAAAAGAGAAAAGAAAAAAGAGAAAAAATTATCCATTTTTCCTTTTATAAGTTATATAGCACAAAGCAAGATATAGGTAGAAGGGTAGCAGGTTTCTATTTATTATTTTTTATTCATTTTTCTATTTTTTATGATTTTTTAATTTTTTATTCATTTTTCTTTTAAATATCTCCTTCATGGATAAGAGCTGTCAGAAGAGAAGAGAGCACTAGACATCTTGCTACACATGTAATGATCACTTTAATTGAGTTTTTTTTTTAGGAAGTCAGGATTTAATTGAGATTTTATTTTCATTCTTCTTTCATGTCATATCAAAACAAATGTCATTTTTTACATTCTTATGACTCATGTGGGTGGAGTGTTTTCTTTTTTGTGTAATGCTACATTTTCTCCAGAATGGTGAATTCAAAGGAACTACCAATCCATGAGTTCAAAGCAGACTTAGTCACTCTGTCTAGAGGACATTGGTTCTTGGACAATGAAGCAACAATGGAGACAGTAGAATTAGAATCTGATGAAGAGCAGGAGATTCCAGAAGCAGAAAAGATAGTCAAGGAACTCAAGGAAACTCTGGATATTATTGGCCAGCACATATTTACAGTGGGAGTTGGAGGTTACAAATACACTATGCTGTGTCAGGAGTTTTACAAATTCCAGAAAAGTGCAGTCAATTACAAAAGATGGAAAGCAGTAGGATTACACAGGTTGTTGGATGAACCCATATTCTTTATAGACTTTGAAAGAGTTGCACAAGTGATGAATAGTCTGTTGGAAGTTGGAAGGGGAAATGATGCATATTTTAGGTGTTCAGTCAAGGACAAGGAGAACAAAGAGGTGAACATCACAATAAAAGCAGAGCATATCAAGGCAGCTCTTCAGTTTTACCCAATGGGAACTAAGTTGGACAATAGCTTTGTCAAGAAGAATAAAGAAACATATACAACATATTCTAAGTTTCCTGATTTTAAGGGAAAAGAAAATGAGGAGTATGCCATCAGAATGTTTTTGCAATATTTCTGTTTTCCAAAACTGCCTAGATACACCATGCCACACAAATCAGTAACATTGATTATGTTCAATAATAAGGATAGAACTAAGCCCTTTGGAATAATGGATGTATCACCATATATACATGAGCAATTAAAGGAAGCAGTCAAACATTGGGAGCAAAAGAAGTATATGAATGGAGCCCAATTCTTAACTAGAATTATATATCATGTTCTAGGGATGGAGGATCAATTACAACTGGCTCTAGCAGCCCAATATTTCAGAAATTTGATGGCAGGAATCAAAATTCCTTCAAGGAAGATATCTGTAAGAGAATCAGAAGGCCAATCAAGCATGAGGGGAGCAGAAAGGAAAAGAAAAGGTTTCAAAAGAAGTCATTCCAGTAAAGAAAAGAAGATTGGATCCAAGAAAAGTGGAGTTGGAACAGGTAGAAGCAACTAAGGAAGAGTATGAAGCTGCTCAGAAGCAGGTACAGTCTTCAAATGACCCTCACCCACCTCAGACAAGCAAGGAGCAGTTGTATACCTATTTGACCCAAGGAAATAATAAAAGGGCAGTATATGAAGCCCAATATCAAAAGATGTTGGAGGACTACTCTTGCAAAGCAACAGATCGGATTCAAGAGGAAGTAGAACACTATGAAGAGCTACATGATCAGATGATGGCAGCTGAGACAGAGGAAGTTTTTGTCAAAAAAGAAGTGGAACTATTAGCATATTTCAAAGAGCTACAGGGACCTCCTGAAACAAGAACTACAATTGTAGCAAAGAAGAAGGTTCAGAAGAAACCGGTACAAAAGAGGAAGTTAACCAAGAAAAGTAAAGGAAAATCAGTAGCAGAACTTGTACCAAGGATGGAGACAGAGGAAGCAAAAGTAGAAGAAGATAAGCAGGAGGAATCAATGGCTGTGAAGGAATCAAGATTGGATAAAACAGGAATAGCAGGCTCTTCACAATTTTCTTCAGACTCTGAAAGTGATATTGAAAACTTTTTGTTAAAAAGTTTGAACTTATCAGTGCCTAGTACACCAAATGTGATAACACAAGCTTCTGAAAAAAATAAAACACCAAAAGACTTGAGTGAGAAGACCCAAGGAAAGCAAGTTCAGGAAGAAGAAGCAAAGCAGGTTAGTCTTGAAGAGGAGAGAAGATTACTAAAAGGAAAAGCAGTGATGATGGAGGAAGAGATTGAAGTCAGGAAGGCATTAAGCTGTGGATTAGCAGAATCTGGATTGAAGACAATATGTACAAAATCTTTCCAGCAAACCCATTTCAAATTGGATGAAGGAAAAGTAGAAGAAGAAAAGGGAGTTCAGTTATTCAATCCAGCCAATAAACAAAAAGATACAGATCAAATCAAGGAAACAAAAGAGGAAATAGTGGAAAAGAAGAATGTTCAAGAAGTAGAAGAAAGAATTATAGAAAAGGAGATCAACCAAAGCATAGAAGACATACTATATGACTTGAATCATAATGAAGAGTTTACAATTACAAAAGATCAAGGACAAGAGGAAGAATTGGATCTCATGGATATAGATGAGCAAGAGGAAGGACAGAAAGAGCAGATAAGTAATGATCAGATAAAGTTTACTGAGGAAACTGAATCAACCCTAATTCAGGAAAAGGAAGTACAAGTAAAGGAAAGACATCTTTTTGAAGAAGAACAACAAGTGATGAAGAACAAGAAGGCAGAAGGAACAAAGACAACTAAAGATACATCGGGACATGAGAATAAGGATGATCAGATATTGGAATATGAGGAAGATGTTGCAGACCAAGAAAAAATGGAAGCAGATAAGAGCCCTGAAGAACAAAAGACCTAGGTCATAGAGTATGAGGAAGAAGATGAGGAAGAGAATGAGTGCAAAGAAAACAAGCAGATAGAAGTCAAACAAATGGAAATAGAAGTTGGGTTGGAAAGGATACCTAAAAATATAAGATCTGCTTGCAAGATCATTATGAGCAACATAGAGCAATTCAGACCATCAAGTAGAAACATGATTATATCAGGTATGATAGCAGGATCTGAGTTTGAAAAAGGTAGTAGTATCATTAAGGAGCACAAGAAGGAAACAGAACAATTGGCAGAACAATTGAGGATTGTAAGGGAGAAAAATGAGGAATTGACACACAGGATAATTTCTTTGGAGGAATTGGAGGTTCAGCAACAAAACAAAATCCAATATCTTGAAGAGAAGTGTGCAAAACAGACAAAGCATAGTAGTAAAATGGAGATGGAGCTGAAGAAAATAGAAGGGAGATACAGAACCCTATAGAGTTCATATCAAGTTATGGTCAAAGAAAATGAGGAAATAAACAAATTATTAATGGAAGAAGGCCAGTTGAAGGAAGAAAGCAAGACTGTTCAGGTGACACAGGAGGAGAAGGAAGATTTGCACAAGGAAATCATGAGATTGCAAACAGAGTTGAAAGAAGCCAAGGAGTTGGAAAAACAAGCTAGTATACATGCTGCTACCTCAATGAGGGGATATAATAAGTTACATATAGATATAGAAAAAGAGAGAAGTGATTGGCAGTTGAGTATGGAAAAGGAAAGAAATGAATGGAAATCAGAAAGAGAGTTGTGGACTTCCCAAAATAGAAGTTTAATGTTGACAATAGAAGAACTACAGAAAATTTTGGAAAAACCACAAACCCAGGTGGAAGAGCAGGTAGAGGCTACACAAACAGAAGAATATGAAGTAGGAGATGATGACAGAACCCAACATGGTGGTGAATAAGAAAACAAAGCACCTAAAGAAAAATACTCAGAAGAGTTTGTTCAGAAACTTCTGACAGACAGAGAATCCAGAATGGAATTCATTAGAAAAATGCATGATGAATATGAGAAACAAATTGTTAATTTTGCTTTGAATAAAGGAATAAATCCGGATCAACACCATTGGGCTACATATGGCTTAGGAATACCCTTATGCATGATCATGGAAAGCATTAAAAACTATCAGTTGGCAAGGGAAGGATTACCTCCGAACAAGTATTTAGAATATGAAAAGGATATCAATGTGACAAAGGAGCTATTTGAAAAAGCTAATCTGAAATGGAGAAATAGGTGGTTTGATGCTAATAAGGAATGTAGAAAAATATGGAAGGAAGCACCTATTCAGCTGAAGATCAATCCAGCATATTGCCCAGTAGCAAGGAGAAGAGAGTGGACAGTTTTTTGGGAAAGAAGGAAGGAGGGACATATTCCTTCAAAATGGTTGAATTTTCCAAAGATAGCAGGACCAAAGGCAGGAACATGGCCAACAAAGAAGTATATGGTTGACACTGTAGAATCTGTTATATTCACATATAAAGATGTCAATGATCCGGCATGTATTTTACTAATCAGAGTAATGAGACTCATCTTGGCATGTATAGAGACCTATACAGATAAAGATGTCAGAATTCTTAATTACATTGGCTTCAATTCACCGATTGATGCTTTATTATTTGACCTCAGTGAAACCCCAGACAGGATATGTTTGATGGCTTATTATAGTAGAACAATATTTTTGGGTAGCCATTATCTTCAGATTTTTGAGGATGCATTTGATTATGGGTTTTTTGAAAGGGAATCAGAGATATTTGGAAACTTTTCAGTAATAACAAAGTCTCGACTTACTGCCTATGAAGCTGCATACACAGAATATTTGAAGAAAGATGTAATAGATAAACCAGAGGCTGATGTGCAATGGAGGAAAGCATTATTTGAGATGGTGAACAACTTAAACATTACAGAAAGAAAGAGCCATGACCTACTGTCACAAGTGTATCAAAGAACAAAGAAGTGAAGGAAGCATTCATGGAATATCAGCAAGAATGTCTTTTGTCAGGAGCCAAAAGGTCTAGGAGGGGAAGAATGTTAGAAGAAGTATTTTTGAGGTATTTTTTATGGAAAAATAATTGTAAAATACCGAAAAATTGTAAAAATATTTATACAAAGATGTAAAAATGAGGAAGAGTCTTCCTCATGTAGATTAGAATCATATGTATTTTTTCTAGAATTTTTGGAAACTCCTAGGTAGCATATTTTTAGATTAGAAGAGGAAAGGACCAAAATTCAAGTGTGAAAAGGGACACTTGAAAATGTATAAAAGACAATTTCCTCTATTTTTGAAGGGGTTGGTTATTTGTAATTGATGCTATCCAAGCAAAGAGAGAAGTTTCCTGCAGAAAATCGTGATTCTTCCTTTTGTGTGAATTTCTTTGATTTGTTGAGTCTATTCTATGTGTATCCATGGAAATTTGTGAACTTCTATTGTGTATTTCTCATGAATGTGTATGAAGAGAGTTCATTCCTGATGTGTTGAGTGAGAAATTGATGAAGAATGGTGCTGAAGATGAAAATCGTCAGATTTCACAGAATCGCGATTGTCTCGTCTGAAGGTTATAGGTATCATTTTTGAGTTTTGACTTTATGATTGTGTTCTATTGAGAAAATAACACACTTTAGACACCAAGATTATTGAAAATGATGGAGTATTGCTCAAGATAACCCAAACCCTAGAAATTCCTCTTCATCTTCATTATTTCTCAGAAATCCAACCAGTTTTCTCTTATTTCTTGGATTCTATCATCTAGAAGGGGTTGTGGTCTCTTGTATACTTCCAGGATTGACAAATATAAGATGTATTGCCATACACCTATAACGATAACTACGCTGCTAAGATGAAGGAGGAGATAGATAGACTGGTAGAAGCTGGATTCATCTATGAAATTGAGCACACTAAGTGGGTGTCCCCCATCGTAGTTGTGCCCAAGAAGAATGGAAAGCTACGTGTGTGCATTAACTTGAAGAAGGTTAATGCAGCAACTATTCGAGATAACTATCCGCTTCCTATCACTGAGCATTTACTAGAAAGAGTAGCAGACAAGGAAGTGTACAGTTTCCTTGATGGATTTTTTGGTAACAATCAGGTAGCCATTGCTCCAGAAGATCAACATAAGACAGCTTTTGCCACAGAATGGGGCATATTTGCCTTTAGAGTAATGCCATTTGGGCTTACCAATGTGCCTGCGACATTTCAGAGGCTGATGTGTCATGTATTCAAAGAATTCCTGAGGAAGAATTTGGAAGTCTATGTTGATGACCTCTGTGCCCATTCCAACATTAGACAGACACATATACCTGAACTCAAGCAAATCTTTGACAAATGTAGAGAATATCAAGTCTGCCTGAACCCAGAAAAGTGTGTTTTCATGGTCAGGAAAGGCAAGATTCTAGGACACATAGTGTCAAAGAATGGCATATCCATGGATGAGGAGAAAGTGAGGGCCATCACAGAACTATTTAGGCCAAAGAATGTCAAGGAAGTACAAGCTTTCATGGGGCATTGTGGTTATTACCGACGCTTTATACACATGTACGCTATCATTGCAAAGCCTCTGTACGGACTTTTGACTAACTTTGAGTGGACTGATGAATGTGAGAATTCCTTTAATGAACTTAAACGGCGATTATGTTCAGCACCAATCTTGACCACACCAGATTGGAATAATCCATTTCATGTTCTCTTGGACACATCCAATTATGCTATTGGATGTGTACTCGCACAACCTACTGGTGGAGGTAATATGGATCTTCCAATTGCCTATGCTAGTAGATAGTTGAATGCAGCTGAACAAAACTATACCACCACTGAACGAGAAGGATTAGGCATGGTATATGCAATTAAAAAGTTTAGACACTATTTGCTTGCAAATAAGTTTAAATTTTTTAGTGATCATCAGGCATTGTTGTACTTGGTAAACAAACCATTCAATACAGGAAGATTAGTCAGATGGTTCCTCTTGCTAATGGAATATGACTTTGAGGTTGTGGTGAGGAAAGGCAAGACTCACTTGAGAGCAGGCCATCTCTCTAGGCTCACATCTGGAGAAGCCCCACAAGGAGTATCAGATGACCTTCCTGATGCTTACTTGTTTAATTTGGAAGTGGTACCTCAATGGGCTAAGCCATTAGTGCCAGTATTGACATACGGACCTAAACATCCAGTCATAAACACTCAAGATAGAGAGATAGTAAAAGCCCAAAAATACTAGATCATGGCAGGAAGTATGTACAAGCATACAGATCAAGGGATCCTAGCTTGTTGTGTGGAAGAGGATGAGTACGCAAAATGGTTGCAATTAGCACATGTAGGTGCATTAGAGCAACACTACTCAAAGCAATGAACCCTACAGACATTAAGGAGAATCGGAGTACATTAGACGACTATGGAAGCTGATGTCCATAAATTGTGCAAGGAATGTCCTATCTATTGCACTAAGCCACCCGTGGAGCATGCCACACTTTATCAAGTGTCCATAGTGCCAGATTCGAGTGAACCACTAGTAGCCTGCTTGAGGACGAAAACATTCCCTCAAGATATGACCCTGACAAGGCAAAGAAGTTTAGAACAAGAAGCCCTAGACTACTCACTCATTGGTGATAATTTATACAAGTGTGGTAAAGATGGTTACCTCAGATTATGTGTCCATGAGAGCGAATACCTCAAGATATTGGAAACTGCTCACCAAGGTGTAGCAGGAGGACATTTTGGACCAGATTGGGTGATCAAGGCTATACTATTTGCAGGTCTTTGGTGGCCGACCCTTCACATGGATGCACATACCTATGTGAAGAGGGGTGATGTCTGTCAGCGAACTCAGTATCCTATACGCAAAGATGAGATGCCTTTGAAACCTATGATGGGTGGACGTGCATTCTCTAAGTGGGGAATAGACTTTGTAGGTCCTATTAATCCCCCAGCTAAGAGTTCACATGCTGAATATATCATCGTGGCCACAGACTATCTAACCAAGTGGGTAGAGGTTAAGGCTACGACAAAGAATGATGCTCAGACGACCGCTAAGTTCTTATTTGAGAATGTGTTCACTAGATACGGGCTACCTATCGAGCTAGTAAGTGATAGAGGCACTCACTTCTTGAATGAAGTTATTGAAAATCTTCTCCAAGAATTCTTGGTAGTACACAAGAAGTATGCCCCCTATCACCCACAAGCTAATGGCCAGGCTGAGAGCACAACTAAGATTATATGCAATGTGTTGTGTCACAAAACTAGTGAATAATAAACGCTCTGATTGGGACAAACAGCTACACCATGTTGTTTGGGCATACAGAGTTGCCTATAAAGCGGTACTCCAAGCCACACCCTTTCAGATCGTGTTTGGTCAGAACGTAGTGCTACCATTGGACTTCTTGACACCTACATTGCGAGTAGCGCAGGAGCACGAGTGGACAAGCCATGAGCTCTCATCTAGAATTTTTGACCTTGAGCAATTAGGACGGGATGTAGTAACCAGAGGCAGATAAAAGGCAGAAGAAGAAGATGACTTATGCTCGAAGCCAAAAGAAAATACGAAGCACGGTGTCTCAACCATCAAAACAAGTGTGGGTGCGAAAAGGCGAGCATCCTATTGCGGTCAAGCCACAACAACTAGCTCAACTTCCTATTAGTGATCAATGACATAATACTAATAAGAAGTCTTCCAAAAATTCTTATGCGAAAGTGAAGTCTATCTGGGTACCCAAGAAGTCACCATGTACACATGGTTCACTCACTTGAAGAGCCGATGCCCACTCTTATTCGATACACACAAACACATATTTACCCATGAGCACGAGCGGAATCACTTGTGAATGGGCCCATAAAAAGCCTCATTTCCAAGCAAACACCCTCATAAAGCCCTCCAGAGTCTACACAAAACCAAAACCGAAAGTCATCCACTGTGTTTGGCAGCCCAAAGCTTGTAATAAACCCCTCGATCCCATTTGTACATTCATCTCCACCTACTAACTGCATCATTCTCACACTGCATCTTTTCACTTAGCTCATAGGACTACTTGTTCACTAACAACACACACAATCATCGAGCACACATTGACCTACTAACTCATCATTCACCTCATGTTAATGTTGTAACGAGGACTAAAATTGTTCTACCTTGTCCATTACAATGTTAACGCATGCTTCTATATTCTCACAGAACCAGCAAGCAAGCAGTAACATGGCAAAAGCAGGAGGCACCAGTTCCCAGGCAGGGTCTAGTGCCCAGATAGTGGACATTGAAACCCTCCTTCTTGAACCACAACTCATTGAGAGGCCTTGTTAGCAGCAGACAAGGAACTAAAGGACTGACAAGGCATGGCAGTCAGAGAAGAGAGTCAGAAGGGAGGGAAGGCACAAGCAGACAAGGGAGTCAACGACGATCTGGCAAGTAGGCCAATAATTTTCTTCATGAAGAAGCAAGTACGAGCAGTCACGCAGATCTAGCACTAAGGCAACCTTTAACTTTTCAAAACCCTTACACCAATTAAAGTGATTCTCATCACTAACAACCCCTGTAAATACCATTTCATATTTTTGTAGCTCCATTTTGTGCAAGCCAAGGAGTCCTTGAGCTTGAGGAGCCTTAGAAGTACCTACGTATCAATTTTCGTATTTTTTAGACTCCGTTTAAGCCCTCAAATTGGCCCTGGAACCTAATTTTTAACTAGGCCGGACACTGGGTCTGGACAGGGCCAAAACCTAGTCAAAAACTATAAAAAGAGCTAGAGAGCTCATTTTTGAGGCTAGATTGTAATTGAAACAAACTTGTAAGAGCTTTTTGAAAGTAAACTGAGAACTCCATTGCTTCTCACTCTTTGTCTTGCCGTGTGTGCGCGTGTGTGTGTATGTGTGTGCATGTTTGTGTGCTTCTCACTCACGCATTTGTGCCGCCACTTGCTCGAGGTCTTCATACCATCCTCACTTCTTCCCGGATTGACATTAAAGGAGGTGCTACTCATCACTGAGCTACACCAAATTTTGGCGCCGTTGCCGGGGATCGAGCTTTGAGGACGAGCGTGTGATGGTAAGACGTAGATTGGAGACGTTGGCGTTGTAGGTAATTTCTCCACTTTTCCTATTTTTCTCTTTCTTACCTTACCACCATCATCACCATCATCATCATCACCATCTTCCACCTCCATTTCCATCATAGCGAAAAATTTTGTTTTTTGATTATATCACCATCTCCACCTCATTTCCCTCATTTCACTTGTGAGAGAGAGCGAGAGAGCAAAATTGTGTGTGCTGTTTTTGCATGTTTCTTGAGCTTTCTTGCAGGTACAGGCTGAATCATCATCCCCAGCACTTTGCGCAGGTACGAAACTCGTCGAATCTGTCTCGCAGTTGCCAGTCTCTGTCGATCGCGATCGACAGAAAATTCGATCATTTGGTAAAACAAAGTTCACCACTAGCACAAGCATGATGAGCACATCCCAAATCACCTAAAATAGTAGAAAAATTCCGTGTTTTTCTGTCAATCGCGACCGACAGACCCTGTCAATCGCGACCGACAGACCCTGTCGATCGCGACCGACAGACTTCACGACCGACAGACTGCCATGTAGGACCCTGTCAATCACGATTGACACCGTCGATCGCGATCGACAGCCACGACCGACACCTCTGTCAGTCGCGATTGACACCATCGATCGCGACCGACTGAAATTCAACGATTGATTGACTTTTACGCGTAGCCACGTGCCCATCGCGACTGATAGGCCCCCGATTGACTGAAATTTCGGCGAAAAACCCGGAAAATGTGTCGATCGTGATTGATACCGTCGATCGCGATTGACAGCCACGATCGACTCTGTCGATCGCGATTGACACTGTCGATCGCGACTGACAGGCCCGACGGACACCTCTGTCAATCGCGATTGACAGACCTGTCGATCGCGATTGACAGGCTTTTCGGCCAAAAATTAGGGTTTGCTTTTGTTCAAAAATTTGGGATAATTTTGGGGCAAAATAGTCAATCCATTAGCATTCTGGAGGTCCCTACACTTGAGATTTGGGAGAAAATCCTAGGATCTGTCAGCCAGATTGAATCCTGTTTTAACCCCCTAAACCCTGAACAATCATAACTTTTTCATACGAAATCCATTTTTTGAGCTCTAGGGCTTGTTGGAAAGCTCGTGGCATATACTACACGCCCTCAACTGTTTTTTATAAAGATAATGCGTTGAATTTCAGATAGGGTATTTTGAAGTTGACCATACCCAGGGGGATCAAAGTCAGGGGTCTTTAAAATTGTTTTCCTAAAAATCACTATGCAAGTTAGTGTTTGTGCTACAGGAATGAAAATCATTGGTTCTGTCTTTAGAATTTAAATCTTAAAGCTAGCTTTGGAACTCTTACAGATCTATTGAGAGCATCGAAAGGCGTTCTAAGCAAGTGTAAGTGCAAGCTTGGGAACACGCTTCCTGGGCACTCAAGGGCAACCAAGCAGGAAACAAAAGGTTGGAAACTTTCAACCCCCTCTGTCAATTCCTAGTTTAGGCTAAGAACGACTAGAGGTAGGAGTAAGTCAGGGTGACGATAGGCAGGTATCAAGTTGAAGACTACCTAAAAACTCAAGTTCAAGCTAAAAACCTAATCTCTGTACTGTCGATAACATAAAGGAAAAGAACCTAACATGGAACGATCAATTCCAAGTACGAAAACTATTCAAGTATTCCTGACGACGTGATATCAGACAAGACCTTAAACACGATAAATAACTAAAAAGAATCAAGTGACTGATACCGATTGATCGGCAACGAGGTTGTACTCTGGGCAAAAATTGGGCTACTTAACTAGGCATATGAACCTTAGATCAGGATGACATCTAGTAAGGGATAGACAAAGCCTTAGGTCTTCAGAGGCTAGTGTCAACCACACTGCT
The DNA here is from genome assembly GCA_020310875.1 of Ceratopteris richardii. NCBI lineage: Eukaryota > Viridiplantae > Streptophyta > Polypodiopsida > Polypodiales > Pteridaceae > Ceratopteris > Ceratopteris richardii. The sequence goes on from CM035444.1 coordinate 105,758,342, forward strand.
AGGTCGTGGGACCAGCAGTTGAGCCACCACTCATACTACCCAAGGTCTGAGACTAGTGAATCAGAGATGTCTCAAGGCATGGAGAGACCTACAGGGAGTTCAGGAGTGCCTTACTTGCACAGAGTAGAAGGCCCCTACAAAACGCAGTTGGAATACCTTAGGACCAACCGATTAGGTGCTAGCATCTATGAGGACGGCTTAGGAAGATCTGTGGTACAGATTAAGAACCCTGACCAATCCATAGGACTAGAGCGCCCAGCTATCAGGTTTGAAAACGGAGCATACTTGGACAAATAAGGAACCATATACGTAGTCACCAATCACCCAGACAGGACGGACGAATTTGGAAATGTGATCCCAGAAGCGGACTTAGGGGACTTAGAGCAAGGAAACATGGGTACAGAACCTAGAACCCCTCGAGGCAAATCGGTTCTCACTAGGATTATAACACCAGAGTGGATTCCCCAGAATAATAAGAGCATAGATTTGCTCCTCAATCGAGAAACTGACGAAGCCTTTTGGAGGTATAAATCTGATCAGCCAACTGATATAGGAACAATCATGATCTATGAGTTTAAGGATTCTGATAGCCCAGGCAGAGTGACCTACTTAGATCACGCTTCAGAAAGGATCTTTGTGGTTACGAAAAATGATAGGCATGCTTACACTTGGAAGGGTGAATTCGTTTTCCCCCAACCAAGATCGAATGTATCCTATGGTCACCCTGGAGCTGGAACATCCCAAGCTCATGGAACTCAAAGAGACAGACATAGAGAAAGGCCGGAAGTAAGCTTTGCCAACCCAGTGGGTAGAGAAAGAACGAGGACGGAAACAAATAGAGTAGAACCTGAGATACTTAGAGCTCACAGGAATCAAAGAAATGCGGATGAGTTCCCTCTACCACGACCTAGAGAGCACACAAGAACCTTGAGACCGACTCAGCTAGTTAAGTCCATGAAGAACTACTTCGATGGCACGGGAGATCCATACGATCATGTGGCTGAGTTTAGGCAAGTCTTGAGAGCTGAACAAGTGGAGGATCTATTCACACAGTACAATGCCTTTGGTCTGACCCTTAGGAACACTGCCCTGACATGGTTTCAGCCACTAAATGAGAGGCAGTTCAGGAGCATAGACCAACTCCTAGAGGCTTTCATTATTGAATTCTCTAAGAGTGGCATAAGGCATAATACCTCCTCGCTGATTCACAGCTTCAAGCAAACCCCTCAAGAAATCGTGAGACTTGCAGGAAGAAGATTTACGCAATACTTAGAAAGATGCCCTGTTTCGGAGCTACCCACACCAGCTAAGCAAGTGGCTTTATTCCTGGATGGATTTCTAAGTACTAAATTGAGATCTTATGTGTACTTGAAGGACCCTAGGACAATAGAAGAGTGTGTGCGTATGTGCATTGACATTGAAGATAACCTAGGGGAGGAGTTAGAACTTTCCAAGATTTACAAAGATTCGGATAGTGCCTCTAACCTCTCTTCCACGCAATCCACATCAATGGAGGAACTTGCAGAGAAAGTAGCTCAGAAATTAGGTGTAACTAGCAAACAAATCCCAAGGTTTGTCCCTGTGAAAAGGTGCTATACTTGTGGCGGCGACCACATGGCGAATGTATGCCCCATTATGGCCCAACCCCAAGTTAATCCTAGCAGCCAGTACTGCACTATAGAACGAAGGTACACCAATCACACCGCGCAAGATTGCCCCTACAATAAACAAACCGTTAGGCAGACGTACCCACAGCCATACCCTCAACAAGGAAGGTACCAGAACCAGTACCCACCTCAGCAATATGCTAGGCCTCAACAAACCTACCAACCCTATCAAAACCAACAAAGGCCTCAGCCTGTGCTAGCACAACAACCCCCAGCTCAAGCTAATGTGATTCCGGTAAAGTATGCTGTTGCAAAAGAAAACCTGAATAGAGCTATAGTCCCTGTAACACCATTGCTTTCTGAAAGTGACCCGAGTGACCATAGCTTTGATTCTACACATGTTGATAGTCCCCAGGCTTACTACATGCAGTCTCCAGAACATGGTGAGTCCTATTACAGCGAAGAGCCAAATGAACCTAGTTGGGAGTCAGATTACACAAACGTCATGTATGCAAACCCCAACCCTAGGCCTCAACCTAGGCAAGTAAGACCTCCATTCCCAAGAGGACCGTGCTGCAGATGCCAAGGAGATCACCTCATTCGTGATTGTTCCCTACCTCCACCTACACAATCCCAGTCAGTGACGATCCAAGGCTTTTGCCAGGATTGTGGAAAAGAGCATCTCTTACGAGATTGCCCAAAGAACCCCAATAATATGCCAAAAATCACTCCTATCAACGTTGTTGGGTTAGTGGTAGACTCCACAGGGAGCGTGACTTCCACTGCACCAGTACAAGTAATCACTAGAGCCCAAGCACTGCAGCAAAACCAGGGTGTAGGCCAGGAAAAGAACCCAGATGTTAGTGAAACAGAGAGCTTGACAAAGAAAAGGACTAGAGCGTGGAAAGATAGTCGGGAAAGAATGAAAAGACAATGGGCTAAAAAGATGAGTGAACTTGAGGAAAGCATAAGAGAAACCAAAGCCAAGATAACTGAACTCACATCTCAACCTCCCTCTCACATTATCCCACCTCCACCACTCCCAACTCCATCCGTACCACCACCTTCCCCACCGCCTCATCAAATCCCACCACCCCCTAGAGTAGGATCAGTCCTAGCGGATCCCACTCCCGAGGACCTTAATATGATGCTTAAAGCATATCAGGCCAGAATCCAAGAAGGGCCAAACGTAACTGATCATGAAAAGTGTTACCCTAGAGCAGAACTAGAACTAGAACGAACCAAAATTTGTGCTAAGATGGTGGAATTGGCTCAGACCATGTTTGAGGCCAGTCGCCTATTTAACATCTCTAGTTCAGCAAAGACACAGTTGCACTTTGATGGACTGTTAGAAAGAATAGAGAAGCTCATTGCACAATCAGAAAAGGAACCCGCTTCTCTACCTAAGGACAAGGCAAGTGAAAGAGCAGGTCTTCCTGCTCAAGAAGCCTATGTGCCTGAAGCCTATGTGCCTAACTCTACGGAGCCAGACACATCATCTTCTATGAATCGGTTCACACCAGAATTCCTACGCGAGATTCAAGAAGACAAATGGGCTAAAGAAAGTGAAGTCCCTCCTCCCATTGAACTTGTGGATGATGCACTCGACCAATTCCCACAAGACATCCCATCCATTTATGAGGAGCAGGAGAGCACCCACTCTCAGGACAGACTAGACTTTGAGTCTAACTCTCTACAAGAATTACCCCACTTCACAGGCCCATGGGAAGCTAAATCTACTTGTATGAGAGCACCCACGGTCATGGTACGGAATGAGGACTCAGTCTTACCTAGGAACACAGAGGTAGTGAAAAACACTAAAGTGCAGTGCAATCTCAAGTTAGAAGAGCTACTCAAGGTTAGACCTGAACTATGGAAACATGTCGCCAAACAAGTACCAGAGATAGCAAAACCTCGTTCCCAAGTAGGATCCCAAAGGACAGTGCCAGAAATACCCTTGGATAAGATAGAAGATATGTGTGAAGGTGAGGAAGGGAACACCTATCTTCCCATTACTTACCAGGAGTACACCACCAAGGCAATTTTGGACTCAGGTGCAGGAGTTGCAATTGCCACCACTTCCCTATGGAAGCGTTGGGGCAAGCCTGCACTCAAGCCAACGAGAATGAAATTGCAGATGGCCGATGGTCATATTGAGAGACCCTTAGGATTGCTAGAAGGAATAACTCTCACCACCTGTGGTGTCGAGTTCGAGCATACCTTTGCTATATGTGACTTCAGCAAAAATCATGCCTATGAGATGATTTTGGGAAGACCTTTTATGCGACAGTTGCAAGTGGTACAGGATTGGGGAACCAATTCTTTGTACCTGCAGCACTTAGGTGTTACGACCAAAGTCAATCTTAAAGATTACTCTCATAGAGATGTACCTCCTATCCAATGGAATCCCATCCATAGAGCCAAAGACGATACAGAATCGGTGCATTCCATAGGGTCAGGATCCTCATGGATGCATGAAGACACTCACTTATGGATGTGTAAGGTAGCAGTAGAAGAAGAGAAGAGAGAGAAAGCCAGAGAGGTAGGTGCAAAAGAAAACCATAGATCAATTCAAGACCCAGCCTATGCACTTGTAGTCTTTCCTGATGAGGAATTTGAACCCCACGGCTGGGCAAAAATCCTAGCAACAATGGACGTAGCCATCAATGAAGAACAATGGACACCCCACTGTGATGAGGATGGCTATGACATTTCAGTCTTCTCCATAGAGCCAATCATGGGAGAGGCAGTTCTAGAAGAATGCGAACCTAGCCCTGATGCATTTGAGGATGCAAGTGACTCCGATCTAGAGTCAATCATTATGGACCCACCTTTTGCATCAGATGAAGAATACTTCCATGAAGTAGAATTTCAACCCCAGAGGCATGGAGATCTTACAAATGATGTAAGATTAGCCACACATGTGACCCCGAAGGAAGAAGTAAAGAAACGAAAGAAGAGAGAAGTCTCACCAGAAGAGGAAGAATCTTTGTTTGAGGTCTCGGAAAATTTTAAGAAGTATGAGATAGATGACAGGAGGGTCATGATAAGAATGCCTAAACGAGAGGCACAATCAGGAGAGGCCTATGATAACAAAGAAACCACCAAGAAAATAGTAGTGGCCCTAGAAGAAGGAGAGGAGAGATGCATGTACATAGGCCATGACCTAACAGAGGAAGAAGAGCATGCGTTGATAACCTTGCTAAGAGAATACAGAGATGTATTCGCTTGGAGTTACAAGGATTTGAAAGGTGTTGACCCTGACATATGCTCACACACCATGCCCATGACTTCAGATGCCAAACCCTCTAAGCAAAAGCCCTATACATATAACGATAATTACGCTGCTAAGATCAAAAAAGAGATAGATAGACTGGTTGAAGCTGGATTCATCTATGAAATTGAGCACACTGAATGGGTATCCCCCATCGTAGTGGTGCCCAAGAAAAATGGAAAGCTGCACGTATGCATTAACTTGAAAAAGGTTAATGCAGCCACGATTTGAGATAACTATTCGCTTCCCATCACAGAGCATCTCTTAGAAAGAGTAGCAGGCAAGGAAGTGTACAGCTTCCTCGATGGATTTTCGGGCTACAATCAAGTCGCCATTGCTCCAGAAGATCAGCATAAGACAGCTTTTGCCACAGAGTGGGGTATATTTGCCTTTCGTGTAATGCCATTCGGGCTTACTAATGCACCTGCTACCTTTCAACGATTGATGTGTCATGTGTTTAAAGAGTTCCTGAGGAAGAACTTAGAAGTCTATGTTGATGATCTTTGTGCTCACTCCAACATCAGACAAACCCATATCCCTGAACTCAGACAAATCTTTGACAAATGTAGAGAATATCAAGTCTGCCTGAACCCAGAAAAGTGTGTTTTTATGGTCAGGCAAGGCAAGATTCTAGGACACATAGTGTCAAAGAATGGCATATCTACTGACGATGAGAAAGTGAGAGCTATAGCAGAGCTACCTAGGCCAAAGAATGTCAAGGAAGTACAAGCTTTCATGGGGCATTGTGGTTATTACCGATGATTTATACACATGTATGCTGTCATTGCAAAGCCCATGTACGGACTTCTGACTAACTTTGAGTGGACGGATGAATGTGAGAATTCCTTCCAGGAGCTTAAACGAAGATTATGTTCAGCACCAATCTTGACCACACCAGATTGGAATAAGCCATTCCATGTTCACGTGGATGCATCCAATTATGCCATTGGATGTGTGCTTGCACAACCTACTCGTGAAGGTAACATGGATCTTCCAATTGCCTATGCTAGTAGACAATTGAATGCAGCTGAACGAAATTACACCACTACGGAGAGAGAAGGCTTAGGCATGGTATATGCAGTTAAGAAATTTAGAAACTATTTGCTTGCAAACAAGTTTAAATTTTTTACTGACCATCAAGCATTGTTATAACTCGTAAACAAGCCATGCAATACAGGAAGATTAGTAAGATGGTTTCTCTTACTAATGGAATATGATTTTGAGGTAGTGGTGAGAAAAGGGAGGACTCATTTGAGAGCAGATCATCTCTCTAGGCTCACATCTGGAGAAGCCCCACAAGGAGTATCAGATGATCTTCCTGATGCTTACTTGTTTAATTTGGAAGTGGTGCCGCAGTGGGCTAAGCCATTGGTACCAGTATTGACATACGGGCCTAACCATCCAGTAGTAAACACACAGAATAGAGAGGTTGTGAAAGCCCAAAAGTACCACATCATGGCAGGAAGCATGTACAAGCACACGGATCAAGGAATCTTGGCACGTTGTGTGGAAGAGGACGAGTACAATAAATGGTTGCATTCAGCACATGTAGGTGCATTAGAGCAACACTACTCAAAGCAACGAACCTTACAAACGCTAAGGAGACTCGGAGTACATTGGCCAACTATGGAAGCTGATGTCCAAAGGTTGTGCAAGGAATGCCCAATCTGCTGCACTAAACCACCTGTGGAACATGCCACTCTTTATCAAGTGTCCATAGTGCCAGATTGGAGTGAACCTCTAGTATCCTTCTTAAGGACGAAAACTTTCCCTCCAGACCTGACTCTGGCTAGGAAAAGGAGTTTAGAGCAAGAAGCCCTGGATTACTCATTCATTGGTGATAATCTATACAAGCGTGGTAAAGACGGTTACCTGAGGCTATGTGTCCATGAAAGTGAATATCTTAAGATCTTGGAAATTGCTCACCAAGGTGTAGCAGGAGGACACTTTGGACCAGATCGGGTGATCAAGGCAATACTATTTGCGGGCTTCTGGTGGCTGTCCCTTCACATGGATGCACATACCTATGTGAAACGCTGTGATGTCTGTCAGCGAACTCAGTATCCTATACGAAAAGATGAGATGCCACTGAAACCTATGATGGGTGGACGTGCATTCTCTAAGTGGGGAATAGACTTCGTAGGTCCTATTAATCCCCGAGCTAAGGGTTCCCATGCAGAATATATCATTGTTGCAACAGACTATCTCACCAAGTGGGTGGAGGTAAAGGCTACGACAAAGAACGACGCTCAGACAACTGCTAAATTCTTGTTTGAGAATGTATTCACAAGATATGGGCTACCTATAGAGCTAGTAAGTGATAGAGGCACTCATTTCTTAAACGAAGTGATTGAAAATCTACTCCAAGAATTCTTGGTAGTTCATAAGAAGTCTGCCCCTTATCACCCTCAAGCTAATGGACAAGTCGAAAGCACCAACAAGATCTTATGTAATGTATTGACAAAATTAGTGAACACTAAACGCTCTGATTGGGACAAACAGCTACACCATGCTGTTTGGGCATACCGAGTCGCCTACAAAACGGTACTCCAAGCCACCCCCTTTCAGATGGTATTTGGCCAAAACGCGGTGCTTCCCTTGGACTTCTTGATACCTACATTGAAAGTAGCACAAGAGCACGAGTGGACAGGTCATGAACTCTCCTCTAGACTTTTGACCTTGAACGATTAGGAGAAACAAGACTGAGAGCAGCTGCAGGGATATATGCAGCCAAGAAGAGACAGAAGGCATACTTTGATGCCCACGTTAAGGATAAGGGCTTGAAAGCAGGAGATCTAGTTTTAGTCTACACATTGAAACAACATGCAAGGAAGCTAGAAAAGAGAGGCTACGGACCTATGATCATCAACAGGATTTCCACGAGTGGAGCAGTACAACTAGCCACTTTAGAGGGTGATGTTCTCCCAGACTATATTAGCGGATGCAGAGTCAAGTTGTATCAGGAACCCCTCACGGAGGAAATGCTAAGTCGACTCAACACTGCTAAGAAACGCAAAGAGGAAGAAAAGCGAATTCGAGAAGAAGCTCAAGCAGAAGCCCTAGAGCGCATCCGGAGAATGAAATTAAGAAGACAAGGTAGAGAGCACCCTAGGCAAGATGCATATGCAGATCAAGGATATGACGTGGCTATGTGTGAAGTTTTAGGTGTTAGCTCACATAGGATAACTGATCGACGTCCTTTCATAACCTTAGATATAGGACAAGGAAAGAGTGCAAGGACTGTAAGAGCCTTGATTGACTCAGGTGCAGCCACTAGTGCTGTTAAATTGTCTTACTGTCTAGAGTTGCAATTAACTATCAATCCTATGGAAGCATATCTCATAGGATTGGGAGGCGTGGAAACCCCTTGCATGGGCGAGGTGGAACTTCCCCTCTATATTCATGATGAGGCAATGACAGTTAAAGTACTAGTATGTCAAGACGAGGACCTCACGGAACCCCTTGTCCTGGGTCAAGACTGGATTTATGACCAAGCAGTCAACTTAAACCTGAGAAGTGGACTTCTTCAGGTATGGGTGAATCAGACTAGAATTACAATGGAGTTAAATAAGGGAGCACTCAAGGAACTAGGAAAGGCACAGACTCCTAGTCCCTCCAGGAGTGCACATGAAGTTGACCATGTTGTTCTTGTCCAAGGCTATGTGATGCAGAAGAATGAAGATCTCAAAAAAGGAGTCAGAACCACAACGGAACTCCCTTCTTTTCCAAAGGCCAGAGGGAGGCAGCAACCAAAGGTGGATCAAAGGCAGAAGAAGTAGAGTACTACCTATGTCGGAGATCAAAAGTACCTACGCACCAAAATGTCTCAGCTAGTGAAACAAGTGTGGGTGCGGAAAGGCGAACACCCAGTTGCACTCAAGCCAACCACACGGGCAAAGCCTCTTATTAGTAACCAACAACACGACACCAATAAGAAGTCTTTCAGAAGTTCTTCTGCTAACGTGAAGTCTATTTGGGTGCCCAAGAAGTCGATGAAGGCTAGCCCACAATCAAGACAAATTTGGGTGCCTAAGGCTTGTTTGCGGGCTCAAATAGCTACATCAAGACCACACCCTATACAGCGTGACCCATTCACTCGCACAGCCGGCATCCACTCGTTTTCAACACTCAGGAACACACCAAGGCCCACGAGCACGAACAGAAGCACTGGTAATTGGGTCCCTAAAAGGCCTCATTTTCAAGCCGACTCACCTATAAAGCTCTCAAGAGTCTCTACGAAACCAAGTGCAAAACCCATCCATTGCATTTGGCAGCCTAAGACTTGTAACAGACCCCCGGACCCCATTTGTAAATCCATGTCAACCTACTAACCACATCACTATCACACTACATCATTCCACTTAGCTCTTAGGTCGTCCGAACTCCTAACCACACACACACCCGTACCGAGCACTTACTAACCCATTAATCTCTCCCGACCCTCATGTTAATGTTGTAATGGGAACAACAACGGTTCTCTCTTGTCCTGTACAATGTTAACACATGTTTGTATATTCTCACAGAGATAGGCAGCAAGAAGTAACATGGCAGATACGGTAGGAACTAGCTCCCAGGCAGGCACCAGCCCCCAAGTTGTGGACATTGAAAGCCTTCCGGTCGAGGAGGAATTAAAGGAACGACCAGCGGCATTAAGGGCATTACATGCCATACCGATTCAGAATCCTCCACAGGGTCACACAATGCCGGTGGGCAAAACCTCACACTGGTTCAGTGACGTTGCGGGACCTCTGGGTGAAGGCACATGCATGTGGGAGTCCGAGGTAGAATTCAATGGACGTTGGGGCAGATACCACTTCTTTACCAGGGAGTTTGAAAAGCTACAGAATAACGAAGGACTAAAGCCGATATGGAAGAAGGCTGGGCTCTATGATTATTTCAAGTTCCAACTACCAAAGCCTGATTTTCTAAGGTGCTCATACTTGATTAGCACCCTCACTCCAAGCAAAGACAAAAAAGGATACAGCTCCTTTGTACTCCCGTCACTCACAAGGGGCAATGAGCTGAAGCGTTTCCGCTTGACTATCAACTTGGTAAGAGAAGCTCTCGACATGAAAGGTATGCACATTCCTACGGAGAAAGAGACAATGGTCCCCGATAGTATGAAGAATAGGAATCTGATGAAGTTAAAGGACATGGTCGCGATGACGCCTACGATCGCCATTCATTTACGCATGGTCATGCAACATTTCGCATTCCCCGCGCAGGAAAGGTTCACAATGCCTCTCAAAAAGATCTGGTTTAGCCTCTACTTAGCAGATGCCTTTGATTTGACAATCAATATGCCCCACTGGATAATCGACCAAATTCATTTGGCTCATCAAAGGTGGTATAAGAAACAAAAATCTGTACTGTATGGATGCTGTGCGCTTACAAGAATTGTGTATAGATGTCTCGCATATGATGTACCGGTGCAAAGGGCTCTCATTTGGACCAGAGCACAAGAGTTTCAACGCAGACTGTCAGCCGCAGGGCCTCCCTCAAAGAAGATGAGAGGCACCGTCCAGATGCCTTGTGCACAAGCCCGTGGTGCAACCCTAACACCTGAAACAACTCCAAGGCTTCCCAGACGAGTACAACCATTTACTATCAGGTTACCCAGGCACAGCACAGATGGTCCTAACCTTGTGTTTCCACCAGTACCTACTGATCTGGAATTTCCTCATGGATTCACTTTGGAAGATCTAACGGATGAAGAAGTTGCCAGAATCATTGAAGCTGTTAATGCGGAAGTCGAAGCAGAGCAGGGTAGTGGACAACAAACGACTACAGAACAACCCCAGCCAAGACAACCAGAAGTGGTAGAATTGGAGGATGAAGAAGAAGAAGGCCAAGAGGATGAACAGGAAGGATTCTCTGATGAGGAGGCGCATGACTATGAGCAAGAAGTTATACAGGAGCTAGAGGGTGCCCCAGCATATACAAAGGAGTTGAAAAAGCTCTACGATACCATTGACAGGGTCCAACAACAACATAAGTTATCCCTTGCAGCAGGAAAGGCTATCATGCACCAAATCCTTGAGGAGGAAGGAGTTGACGAACAGTATCGTGCCACACTGGATATGATCTCTGATGCCTTAGGAGTATCTGAGGCAGTGCGGACGGCCCTGGCACAATCACGCAGAATGGAAAGGAGATACGAAAGACGTCCCCCACGAGCAGGGAAACAAATGAATGTATTAGGATCAGGACCACAAGGCACCCCCAAAACCACGGGCACTGCACACACCGCTCACGACACCGAGGAAGCCCATACATCAAGTGCACCTCCATCACCTCCCTTACCACCTTCGCCCCCACACCCGCCACATTCACCTCCCCTTACCAATGTAACAACCACCGTTACCGCCTTCGAGTCCACCGCCATGACTGAAGCACAAACCGCCAATCAACCCACACACCCTCTCAACACCTCCTCTGTATACACCTCCACTAACACTGTAATCCTAACGGCAACTACTGACATCTCCATTCCCCCACTCACACTTTCGGGCAGTTCACATTCACAACTGCACACACCATTGTACACATTCACCACGATCACTGCACCCACAATTCCATTATTCACAATCACTCCCACTACTGCTTCCACCATGGATTTTATGGACATATCACCCTCCACTGCACCTCTCCCTCCCCCCATACGGCCACAATCTCCCATTCCCCCACCACCCACTTCACCACTTTCCAGCACCGCATTCACACTTCCCTTCCCCTTTCCCTTTCCCTCTGCATTAAACACCCTTACTGCACCCACCCCCATTAATAATGTATTTAATAACATGTATTAGTGCATGTCTCAATTACAACAACACTATCAGCACCTCGATGCTCAGCATTCAGGAGTCATGAAGCATTACAAGGAAGATTCATTGACTTAGAGCAAGAGAAGAAACAATTACAACAGCAGTTTAGTACATTGCAAGAACAACATGAGCAATTAGTGGCAAATCCACCGCAGCTAGATGCCGAAGAAAGACAACAAATGGATGATCTGCTACACTCCCAAATCACAGAGAACCTCAAGCTCTGCCGCAACATGGCTCTATTACGGAAGCATATGTCTGCAGCCCTGGAAGAAAATAGACGGCTTCAGACACAAAACGAAGAGAACTTGGAATTAGCCATGGACGGTTCCCCACAAGAAATTGACCCGGAGAATTTTAAGGCCATTCCCTCGGACAATATGCAAATCATATTGGAAACCCATGCTGATCTCCTCGAAGCCAATGCAGCCTTAGAAAAGGAAAGAGACGAACTACGAAGGCAATTGGAAGCTCAACCAGCACCACCCAAAGAAGTCCCAACCACAGCTGACACAACTGACGAAGTAGCAGCGCTCAAAGCACAACTCGAAGAATTACAAAAGAAATTGCTTGTGTATGAACGCCAACCCTCCCCCTTGGTAGAACCAGAACCTGAAGACCTAGTACCAATCGAAGTAGAGGAAACCTTTGAGGACCCGTACGTTCTGATGCCAGCACCTGGAGGCAAGCGAACAGATGAGGGCATGGACACCCTTGAAATAGAGGCTCCGGAATGGATGCAGAAATTGGAAAAGGTGGCCACAACACATGATGATAGGATGGCAGTCCAGATAGCATCGATGTCACGCTTGGAAGAGGTAGTCATAAAATCAGACTATTTTAGGAACCTCTCTCATCACAGGTGGATCGGCACCTCTGACGATTTGTATGTTCCTTTTTGTGTCTTAATGGCGGACTATAATGCTGAGATCAAGCACCACACCTCACGGGAACCAACCTCTGCCACACAGTTTGCACCAGACGACATCCCAGAAAGTGCCAAGCAGGGAAATATTCACCAACCGACTTGGAGAATTCGACTGCTTGAAACCTACCCGGAAATGAATCGCACATGGAATAACATGCCCCTGTATATCAAGTACAATCCCTGCTACTGCCCTGTTTTCCGAAGAAGGTTGTGGCTAGAATACACAAAGATGGTGCTGACAACCAAAGGATGTGAGAAGTGGCTCAACTATGTCTACTTAGCACCACCTAAAGGTCAACCTACCGTAGGGTATATGATATCGACAATTTGGCATTGGGGTGTCAGGTTCAAAAACGTACCAGATGTCATGACACAGATGTGTCTGAAAATTTTTGAACTCATGATAGTAACCTTCCGGACCTTCAAGAATGTTAAGTAACCTCACCTCTCTGCGCTCGGATTCAATGAAGGCAATCAGGATCTTGTTTATGACATGAGCACAACGCCCTCTATTAATGTTGTTTATGCATGGCATGCCCGCATCAAATACCTACCGGCCTGCTTCAAACAGACATTTGAAGAGATGTTTGTCACAGGGTTCTGGGAATATCACTCAGAGATCTTCATTCCCAGGCCCTCACATTTATTACAATTGTTTGCAGTGGAACAAGCTCTCCATTCAGACAAGTTACGTATGCCACATCCAGAGGTTCCCGGGCCGGTAGATTGGGATGCTCTACTCACAGACTTGGCCAAAGGATTGAGGATTGCCGAACATCACTTAGCGCAAGATGTCGTTGAGTATTACATCCAAAAACCCGCACAACAAGGGTCTGTCAGGGACGACAGACGCGAGAGAGGGGGGGGCTGTTAGCAGCAGACAAGGAACTGAAGGACTGACAAGGCATGGCAGTCAGAGAAGAGAGTCAGAAGGGAGGGAAGGCACAAGCAGACAAGGGAGTCAATGACGATCTGGCAAGTAGGCCAATAATTTTCTTCATGAAGAAGCAAGTACGAGCAGTCACGCAGATCTAGCACTAAGGCAACCTTTAATTTTTCAAAACCCTTACACCAATTAAAGTGATTCTCATCACTAACAACCCCTGTAAATACCATTTCATATTTTTGTAGCTCCATTTTGTGCAAGCCAAGGAGTCCTTAAGCTTGAGGAGCCTTAGAAGTACCTACGTATCAATTTTCGTATTTTTTAGACTCCGTTTAAGCCCTCAAATTGGCCCTGGAACCTAATTTTTAACTAGGCTGGACACTGGGTCTGGACAGGGCCAAAACCTAGTCAAAAACTATAAAAAGAGCTAGAGAGCTCATTTTTGAGGCTAGATTGTAATTGAAACAAACTTGTAAGAGCTTTTTGAAAGTAAACTGAGAATTCCATTGCTTCTCACTCTTTGTCTTGCCGTGTGTGCGCGTGTGTGTGTATGTGTGTGCATGTTTGTGTGCTTCTCACTCACGCATTTGTGCCGCCACTTGCTCGAGGTCTTCATACCATCCTCACTTCTTCCTGGATTGACATTAAAGGAGGTGCTACTCATCACTGAGCTACAGGCCTCAAGAACTTAGAGTGTGCATGTGCTTCCTATTCAGGACCCTCCTCAGGGACACACTTCTCAAGTGGGGAAACACGCACATTGGTTCAGTGATGTCGCAGGACCATTGGGAGACGTCACCTACTTTTGGCAGGCAGAAATTGAGTTTAATGGAAAATGGGGATGATACCATTTCTTCACCCGTGAGTTCGAGCAGTACCAGAATGCAAAAGTAATGCGATCAGTATGGACCATAGCAGGCTTGGATAGCTATTTTCGGGCACATTTACCTAAGCCAAATTTCCTACGCTGCTCCTACCTTATCAGTACCGTCACCCCTAACAGAGCTAAGGGAGGTGAGAGTACTTTCGTGCTACCCTCACTGACGCCAAGCCACGAGCTCAAAAGATTCAAACTGACTCTCAACCTAGTACGGGAAGCGCTGAACATGCAAGGTATGCATATTCCCACTGAGAAAGAAACAATGATTCCCGGTAGGATGAAGCACAAGGATCTCAATAAACTGAAGGATATGGTCGCAATGACACCAATCATCGCCCTCCACCTACGAACACTCATGCAACACTTCGCCTTCCCCGCCCAAGAACGTTTCACTATGCCACCAAAAAGAATCTGGTTCAGCTTGTACTTGGCGGAGACAGAGGATCTTACAATCAATTTACCGCACTGGATCATAGATCAAATTCACCTAGCACATCACCGATGGAATAAGAAACACAAGAACGTGCTTCATGGGTGTTGTGCTCTGACAAAAATAATTTACAGGTGCTTAGCTTATGATGTGCCTATTCAAAGAGCACTAGTATGGTCCAGGGCCCAGGAATTCCAAAGACGGCTATCAACAGCGGGACCTCCATCGAAGAAAATGAGAGGGACAGTCCAATTACCGTGTGCCCAAGCAAGGGGAGCCACCACCACACCAGAGGTGACCCCTCCACAAACGCGACGTGACCGACCATTTACTATTCGCCTACACAGACCAAGTGCAGAAGGACCCAATCTGGTGTTCCCTCCGATTCCATCGGACTTGGAGTTCCCACAAGGCTACACCCTAGCGGATTTGACAGACGAAGAAATCACCCGCATGATTAATGAGGCTAACCTGGAGACAGAAGCAGAGTAGACCCAAGGACCACAACCTACCACTACAACTTCAGCCCCAACCCAACCAGAAGTAGTGGAAGTAGAGGAAGATGAAGAAGAGACTGAAGAAGAAGAAGCAGACGAGGAGCATGATCAAGAATACGAAGAAACTTCAAAACTAGCGAGTGCCCCAGCCTATTCGGCACAAATAAAAAGATTGTATGAAACCATGAACCGAGTCCAGGAACATCACAAGCTGTCGCTCGAAACAGGCAAGGTGCTAATGAGCCAGATGTTAGGAGAGGAAGGCGTAGATGAAATGTTTATTGAATCCATGAACTTGCACGCGGACGCGGTGGGCTTGGATGAAGCCATTCATTCAGTTATGGCTTATATCCATCACTTTGAGAAACGGGTGCCTATCCGTCCCATGCGCTCCGGCAAGCAGATTCACATGAATGTATCAGCACAAGGAGACACTGCACAGATAGAGGAACACCACGAGGCACCACCATCACCACCCTCACCACCTCTCACTACACACTTCACTTCACCACATGACACTACCACCCCAACTTCAACACTCACCACATATGTTATGGGGATTCCCATCTCATCAGGCACCCAATTTGGAGGGATCACAATGCCCACATTTACAACAATATTCACGAACATCACATCCACCCCACCCATGGTCCCCATCTACACATTCACCCACACTTTTGACACAATGGAAACATCACCAGCCATAGCACCATGCCCTCCCCCCTCTCTACCACCATCTCCCATACCCCCGCCACCCACATCACCTCTCGTGTCCACTTCATTCACTATCCCTTTCCCCCTCCCCACTCCCCCTACATCCCCCACCATCCTTGCACTCATAAATATAAATAACATGTTTTATACATTACATCAATGTGTACATCAGTTGCAGACAAAATACCAAACCTTGGAAGATCGACATCGCCAAATAACTACGGATCATGAGCAACTATAGAAAAGGCTTGCAGCTTTGGAAGCAGAGAATACTCACCTAAATCAACACTACACTATGCTCGAGCACGCTCACCAGACCCTCTTGGAAACTCCTCAGTCATCCGAATCCGGTGAAGTTAAAAAACTAACAGCTCTACTGGAACTTTATCAGTCAAAACATGTTAAAAGTCGTCGCAACCTGACCTTACTCAGAAAGCACAGATCCACTGCCCTCAAAGAGAACAAGCCCTTTCAAAGGCAGAACGAAGAAAATTTAGAGGCAGCCATGGAAGGTTCCCCCCAGGAGATCCACCCGGACAAATTCAAAGCTATTCCATCTGAGACTATGAAGACAATTCTAGAAAGCTATGCGGATCTACTCGAAGTGCATGACAAGTTGGGCAAAGAACGGGATACTCTCCGTCAACAGCTAACGATGCAGGAAGGCCAACCCAAGATCACTCCCCACCATGGGGACAAGCTACGGTGGGCTACATGCTCTCTACCATCCGCCACTAGGGAGTTAGAATGCGAAACATCCCAGATGTAATGGCTCAGATGTGCATGAAAATATTCGAGTTGATGTTGGTAACCTTCAGAACCTTCAAAAATATTAAATATCCACATTTCTCAGGAGTTGGATTCACAACAGGTAACCTTGACTTGGTCTACGATATGAGTACAACCCCCTCCATCCAGATGATCTATGCATGGCATGCACGAAATACCTCCCCGCTTGTTGCAAGCAAACATTTGAAGAGATGTTCATCATGGGATTCTGGGAATATCATTCCGAAGTTTTTGTTCCCAGACCCTCCCATCTACTCCACCTCTTTGCCATGGAGCGAACATTACATTCAGAACAACTGCGTGTGCCACATCCGGATGTTCTAGGTCCAGTGGATTGGGATGCCTTCCTAACTGATTTAGCACGAGGGTTGCGGCTGGAAGAGCATCACCTAGCTTCAGAGTGGTTGAATTCTATGTCAAACGCTCAGCCAAACAAGGGTCTGTCAGAGACGACATACGCGAGAGGGGGGGGGTGTTGGAAGCAGTCAAAGCACCCAAGGACTCACAAGACAAGGAAGCCAAAGAAGGGAGCCAGAGCGGAGAGAGGTACAAGTAGACAAAGTAGTCAACAAAGATCTGGCAAGTAGGCCATTCAAATTTTTCCAAATCTACATCTTCATAATAGTGATTCTCATCACTAAAAATCATTGTAAATACCATTTCACCTTTTTGTAACTCCATTTTGTGCAAGCCGAGGAGTCCTCGAGCTTGAGGAGTATTAGAAGCATCATCGTACCAATTTTCATGATTCTTAGACTTCGTTTGAGCCCTCAAATAGGCCCTAGAAGCTAATTTTTAACTAGGCCGAACACTAGGTCTGGACAGGGCCAAAGCTAGTCAAAAACTATAAAAAGAGCTAGAGAGCTCATTTTTGAGGTTAGCTTGTTGTAGAATTGAACTTGTAAGAGGACTTTTGAGTAATCTAAAAGAATTCCTTTCTTCTCTCTTTGTCTTACCTTGTGTGCGCATGTGTGTGTATGTGTGTGCATGTTAGTGTGCTTCTCACTCACACACTTGTGTCATCACTTGTTTGAGGTCTTCATACCATCCTCATGTCTTCCCGGATTGACATTAAAGGAGGTGCTACTCATCACTGAGCTACAGTATATGTATATGTATATGTATATGTATATGTATATGTATATGTATATGTATATGTATATGTATATGTATATGTATATGTATATGTATATGTATATGTATATGTATATGTATGTGTATATGTATGTGTATATGTATGTGTATATGTATATGTATATGTATATGTATATGTATATGTATATGTATATGTATATGTATATGTATATGTATGTGTATATGTATATGTATATGTATATGTATATGTATATGTATATGTATGTGTATATGTATATGTATGTGTATATGTATATGTATGTGTATATGTATATGTATATGTATATGTATATGTATATGTATATGTATATGTATATGTATATGTATATGTATATGTATATGTATATGTATATGTATATGTATATGTATATGTATATGTATATGTATATGTATATGTATATGTATATGTATATGTATATGTATATGTATATGTATATGTATATGTATATGTATATGTATATGTATATGTATATGTATATGTATGTGTATATGTATATGTATATGTATATGTATGTGTATATGTATATGTATATGTATATGTATATGTATATGTATATGTATATGTATATGTATATGTATGTGTATATGTATATGTATATGTATATGTATATGTATATGTATATGTATATGTATATGTATATGTATATGTATATGTATATGTATGTGTATATGTATATGTATGTGTATATGTATGTGTATATGTATATGTATGTGTATATGTATGTGTATATGTATATGTATGTGTATATGTATGTGTATATGTATATGTATGTGTATATGTATATGTATATGTATATGTATATGTATATGTATATGTATATGTATATGTATATGTATATGTATATGTATATGTATATGTATATGAATATGTATATGTATATGAATATGTATATGTATATGTATATGTATATGTATATGTATATGTATATGTATATGTATATGTATATGTATATGTATATGTATATGTATATGTATATGTATATGTATATGTATATGTATATGTATATGTATATGTATATGTATATGTATATGTATATGTATATGTATATGTATCTGTATATGTATATGTATATGTATATGTATATGTATATGTATATGTATATGTATATGTATATGTATATGTATATGTATATGTATATGTATATGTATATGTATATGTATATGTATATGTATATGTATATGTACATGTATATGTGTATGTATATATTGAATTCCTTGCAGTCATCACCTCTCTTAGGATCTAGGTAGGTGGTTATACTTCTTAGTACATGGCTACATTTACAATACATCCTCTCGTTTGGTCCACTTTTAAATTAGTTTGGGTTAGTGAGCTTGATCCACTTCGAGCTAACCTATTCTCATCCACCTTGTGTAGCTTGGTACATCCCACTTATTCTGCACACTATTCTTGGTCCAAAACTAATAGGGTTTCTTTAGTGTAGCAGTCAACTTCATCTTGGTGAGGAGATTGCTTTTCTTTCCTTAAGTGTGACTCTCCCTTGTCAAAGGGCGATTGATAGAATAAAATTGAAATTTTTTCCCCGTGTAGGTTGGTTACCACTAAATTCATGCACATGCCATGGAGAGGTACGGAAAGAATGATTAATTCACTATTTTCTCCTTCTTCTCTTATCCATGGCTCTTTTTTTCTTCCTTTTTTTAGGTAAAAAAGCTAAGCAATAAAAAATTCAAATCTCCCAACTGAAAAATAAAATAGAGAAGGTGATAGGGATACCATGTTAACATACAATACAATACCTACACTAAGAATAAGTTGGATTGAATATAAACAATATGCTATGTGATTACTAATTTGATTCATTATTGATATTTATACTATTCATTAGCAAGTTTCTTCCCCTTAAGTTGTGTCTCAAATGAGCATGTAGTGATTGTTGTGTCTTGTGTGGTTTGCACTAATCCTTTTGGTTCTTCAAGGAAAAACTCACAAGCATTCAAATTTATCGTTTATCAAAGTCCCTTTGTTGTCTCATTTCTTCACATACCAAATAAGTTTTGTTTAACTAATCTTAATAATTCATGAACTTGTTGGCACAAAGATTCCACCTTGCTTACTTGATTTCTAATGGAGGCTATTTCTTTATTTTCATCATTGATGATAAATTTGGTGTTTGTATATTTTGCACAAATCACCTTGATGTACTTATGTTGATGCTTGCCTCATAAAGTGACTTCATATCCTTACCAATGTTATCCATAGTAACTTGAATCATGGTCATTGAAACATATTTTGGATGGACCTACCAATTCTTTGGAAACACTTGGACATATTCCAAAACTTGCCCCCTTTGAATACTTAAGTTTATTAATATACTTGAGAGTAGCATTTAATGTGTGGGGAAAGTCTATCCTTTAGGTTCAATAACATCATGAATGATAATATCTAGAGTAACAATTACCTCATTACTAGTTATCGATGTCGACATGGGTATACTTTCCATTGGAATGGATGGAGCATCTGATGAAACTAGTGGAAGAGTTTGAAAAACAAGGAATCTTGACAAGGATTGCATCATAAGTGCTTGAGTAGAAGCATGGGCATTAGGTTGCATAATGTTAGAACATGGTTCGATTTAGGGCTTTAAAGGCATAAATGAAGGTACAAATATAAATCTTGGTGAGGTTTGGATGGATTATTTAGTGTGCTTTCTACGAGGTGAGTGGAGAGAGTGGTATCTGAGATGCCATCCTCAAAGGTGCCATGACATGAAAGATTCTAGTGGCTATAACTTTGAGGTGGTGTTAGAGTGTGTGGATGGTGAATAGGCATTTCTAGAAGGGCAAGGAGCATGAATCCAAGGTGAGGGAGATGTGTGTGAAGCATGGGATATTAGGGTGTATGTAGTTCACTAAGATGTAAAGGTATGTTTAGAACTAGGCTTTGTCTTCTTGACTTTTGCATAGCCTAGATCTAAGGAAAAAATAGTTGATATGCTTGTTAATCATCTTGCACAATATAGGCTCTAGCCTTTTTCTTGGCATGTTCAAATGAGACCGTAGGCATAGATTGTGAGGAGTGCAGTGTTGAATTAAAGAATATAGTAGAAGTTGATATGGTGCCTACTCAATGGTTTGGCCCACAACATGGCTTGTGTACCATGAATACTAAATCTATGTGCTTTCTTAATGGTTTTTTATTTAAAGTTTTTCTCTTATCAACCAATTTTGATACTAGAAACTTGTCGTATGGATAGTGTAGTGCATGTAGAATTATATATATATATATATATATATATATATATATATATATATATATATATATATATATATATATATATATATATATATATATATATATATAAAGCTTGCATACCTTAAAGTATGTGAATACAATTGTATCCCTTAGGAGGAAGAAAAACTTTAATACTTGTAACTTCTTATCCATTTGAGGGTCCATTGATTGGCAAAAAATGTGTCTGCATGCAATAATTGTGTAATAAGAAGGGTTGCTAGAATTGCTTACAAAAATAGATTATTCATCACTAATTGATGTGGATGAAACAGTGATGGGTATTGAGTGTCTTGAATTTTCCTCTTTCCTCATAATTTCTAGTAAGATATTCAGTGTTGATGTAATTGGGCATGGTCCACAATGTGGGTTGGAGATGTGGACATGACGCCTAAATCTTCAACAATAAGTACCTACCTTAGGAGAATATATTTGAGGAAAGATTTACCAATAAAGTTTAGAGAGGAGCTTAAGGAGGTATGAAGATAAGAGAAGTCGTTTATGGAGGAAGATGTCAAAGGGGTTTTGGTGGGGGAACTTAAGAAAAGCTAAAACAAGGGAAAAAAGAGACTATGGGAAGTACTTAAGAGCTTCTCCGAATTTCTCTCAAAATTCTTGCCTCACAAGAGAAGCCATTTGATCATCCTATGCTCTCAAGGAAGGTCATTGCCTAAGTCAGCAGTAAGAGAGTTGCATGTTTCTATGCTATGAGAAGAGGCCATTACCTAGGTGAATAGAAGATATGATTGATCCAAGTGAGTATTAGATAGGGAATCTTTCAAGGTACTCAAATATCAGCACACTCAAGTCGCCACCCAATAGCTTAGGAGATGTATGTTGTTTCCTAGTAATCCTACGAATGTCAACATAGAGCTTGCCTACGAGATGTCACCAAAGATTGACCAATTCATTACCCAAGGATGATCGTCTAGGATGAGGGCATGTAAATACACGTGCTGGGGGTCCAAAATTAGCAAGGATTCCCAAAAATTATGTCCCAACAATGTTCCCAAAAAGTGTAGCCTAGAAATTGTGGTCACCTAGAAAAGGAGCCTAAATATGCAATGGTCGCATGGAATAGTCAACTATGGTCAAAGAAAGTGATGAATTACCATTTTTCCATCCACGAATACTTAAGTTGGTTTCCCATGATTGTGTGGGTCGACCATGGAAAGTGATGAAGTAATTGACCGCCCATGAATTATGTATTGAGTTGGTCAACATGCTTGGTTGGTCATCCATGGAAATTGACGAAGACATTGGTCACCCATGATTACTTGAGTTAGAATTGGGCTCTCATTGAGTGGTTGCCCTTGGGCCCCTTAGGTGGCCAACCTTGGGTCCCTTAGGTGGCCAACCTTGGGCACCTCCCTTGGGTGGTTGCCCTTGGGCACCTCCCTTAGGTCCTTACCCTTGGGTACCCCTTGGGATGGTCTCCTTTGGGCATCCCCTAGATGTATGACTTAGCTATGAGGGAGCATAAGTCAATGTTGTGAGAATATGGAAAAAGAAAGATGCACTAAATTCATCATAAAGTGTAAGCACAACCTATGTATGTATGTATGTATGTATGTATGTATGTATGTATGTATGTATGTATGTATGTATGTATGTATGTATGTATGTATGTATGTATGTATGTATGTATGTATGTATGTATGTATGTATGTATGTATGTATGTATGTATGTATGTATGTATGTATGTATGTATGTATGTATGTATGTATGTATGTATGTATGTATGTATGTATGTATGTAGGTATGTATGTAGGTATGTATGTATGTATGTATGTATGTATGTATGTATGTATTTATGTATGTATGTATGTATGTATGTATGTATGTATGTATGTATGTATGTATGTATGTATGTATGTATGTATGTATGTATGTATGTATGTATGTATGTATGTATGTATGTATGTATGTATGTATGTATGTATGTATGTATGTATGTATGTATGTATGTATGTATGTATGTATGTATGTATGTATGTATGTATGTATGTATGTATGTATGTATGTATGTATGTATGTATGTATGTATGTATGTATATATATATATATATATATATATATATATATATATATATATATATATATATACATACATACATACATTTTCCCGATGACAACCTCCATTTTGGATAGTTCTCTGCACGCATAACGAGGTATCTTGACAGAGAATCATGCATTACTCACCGCCCAACCGTGTACCCCCGAGATTAATCTCTCTCAGTGAGTCCCCCCACATGTCTCTACACATGGGTGCCACATGGCACTCATGTGTGAACCCATCTAAATGAGTTAAGAGGTGATTCACACCTCTTCTTAAGGGTTACTCCATATAACATTTCCTTCCCCTTAACTCCATTTTTGTCCTCAAAAATGGTACTAGAAGGTTTGATAGAAAGAGATAATCAACGGAATAGTACTCCCACTAAATCCCCATGTATTAAAATACATGGTCATGTCTCCGTGTTGTTTCCCCATATCCTTCCCCTTAAGAAGACCCTTGGGAAGGTAGTCTAAAATTGGGAAACCGTCTCTGAAGGGTGCTAAGCCGCTCCCATGTAGCACTATCTTCTAAACTATCTTTCCACTTTACTAGAAACTCTTTATATAAGTGACTTCTAGTCCGTTTTTCTTGAGTGCATAGTATGCTCTCAGGCTCATGTGGAATAGATTGAACAGAAATAGGCTCTACAACCTCACTACCTGGAATGAGGTTGTCAGATTCACCCAACCTTTTCTTAAGCCGGCTAGCATGAAAAACTGGATGGATTTGACTATTCTATGGAAGTTGGAGCGGGTAAGCCATCTTTCCTATTCTCTTAAGTATTTGGAAAGGTCCACAATACTTAAGAGATAGTTTTGGACAGGGTCCCATCTTCATGGTTTCAGATCTAGATGGAACTCTAAGATAGACCTGCTCTCCTACCTCAAAGTTGATATCTCTCCTTTGAGGGTCAGCATACGCTCTAGCCCTATCCTGAGCTCTCCTAATTCTATCCTTAGCAACCTAAGCATATCGTTCATCTCTTCCAAAAAGTCCTTTGCAGCTTCAACTTTCTCATTCTACAATCCTATTGTGTAAGGAGCTCTTGGTTGAAACCCATACATAAGTATAAATGGACTATGCCCAGTGGAAGAGTGCTTGGCACTATTATATGCAAACTCTACTATAGGCAAGTACTCTTCCCAATTAGTTTGCCTTTCATTCACTTATGCTCGAAGCATATCCTCTAGGATTTGGTTAACCCTCTCTATTTGCCCATCCGACTGTGGATACTCGGCCATACTCATGCTAAGTTTCGTATCCAACCTTTTAAAGACAGCTCTCCAAAAGTGGATAGTAAACTTCCTATCCCGATCAGAAACTATGTCTACAGGAAGACCATATAACCGGTATAGGTTCTCTACAAAAAGTCTAGCCAACTCTGGTGTTTTCACTGTAGTACGTGTTGGAATAAACCTAGCCATTTTGGTTAACCTATCCACAATTACCCAGATCGAGTCGTGCCCTCTCTGTGTCTCAGGTAATCCGACTATAAAGTCCATGGAGATACTCTCCCACTTCCCATTAGGAATATCCAATGGATGGAGTAGTCCTCCAATCCTCAATCTCTAAGCTTTGTTGACCTGGCATTTGGTGCACTTAAGCACATACTCTAGGATGTCCTTATGAAGTCCAGGCCAATAAAACTGCCTCTTAACAAGATCATAAGTCTTGTTAACTCCTGGGTGTCCTGCACTAGGTGTGTCATGACACTCATACAAAATATGCCGTCTCATCTCAAGATCTCTAGGGACACACATCTTACCTTTATATAACAGATATCCATCATGGACACTGTAATTCTTCCACTTGAATCCTTCTTGAGTACCCGTCGATACTCCTTCCTCACCAGAAACCCGTATATCACGATCCCCATTCACTATGGCTTCCCAAATCTCAGAATATGCAAGATCAAGCCTACATTTCCCTCTAATGGACTCAAGTAGCTCACTAGTGATGTGAGTAAAACTCAGTCCATTGAGCATAGGCATGCGGCTAAGTGAATCAACCACTACATTAAACTTTCCCTTCATATACCTAAGCTCATAATCAAAATCCTGAAGGCTCTCTGCCCATCGAGCCTTATGAACTTTAAGGTATGTTTGATTAGAGAGCCACTTAATGCTCTCTTGATCAAACACTATCGTAACGTTGGCACCATATAAATAATGACGCCACTTTTTCAAAGCATGGACAATTGCATACAACTCCTTCTCATAGACGGAGTAATTCTTCTAAGCCAGTTCTAGTTTCTTACTCTCAAAAGCTATTGGTCGACCATCCTAAACTAGAACTGCTCCTATGGCAAAATCACTCGCGTCAGTCTCAACCACAAAGGGATTGTTGGAATCTGCTATATGTAAAAGTAGAGTTGTACCAATTGCTACTTTCAATTTCTCCATACTTTGCTTCTGTTCATCTCCCGAGTGAAAGGCTTTCCCTTTCCCTTTAAGTTGTTCCGTCATCAAGATAGAAATTTTGGCATAGTTCTTAATGAATCTTCGATAGAAACCTAATAAACCTGGGAAGATCTGCAGCTCTTCTAGGTTCCCTAGATGTGGCCATTCCATAATAGCCCTTACTTTTTCAGGATCCATCTGGATTCCATCCTCGGAGACTATATGCCCAAGGTATCTAACCTCTGTTTTGAAAAATTCACACTTTGACTCCTTAGCAAAGAGTGAATTTTCCCTTAGCACTTGAAATACCTTTCTCAAGTGTTCCAAGTGCTCCTCTTCTGATGCACTATAGATCAGAATGTCATCCAAAAATTCTACTACAAAGTGTCCTATATAGGGCAGTAAAACACTATTCATGAGCTTCATGAAAGTGGCAGGAGCATTGGTGAGACCAAAAGGCATCACCAAAAACTCATAGTGCCCATATCTAGTCCTAAATGCAGTCTTAGGGACATCCTCTGCCCTAATTCAAATCTAATAATATCCTAATCTAAGGTTAAGCTTGGTAAAATACCTAGCTTGATGTAACTAATCAAATAGATCTTCCAATCTAGATATTGGAAACCTATTTTTGATAGGACCTTATTAAGTGCTCTATAGTCTATACATTCTTTTTAACTAGGAGCATTGGTGATGCCCAAGGTGAGTTACTAGGTTTAATGAAGCCCTTATCTAAATAATCCTGCAATTGCCTCTCAACCTCCTCATGCTGAGAAACACTAAGCCTATAAGGTGGCTTACAAATAGGGTTATTGTTAGTAATTACCTCAATGGCATGGTCAATGTCCCCTCTCTCAGGTGGTAGCCCTCTAGGTAAGTCAGTGGGAAAAACATCTTTATACTCAGACATAAGATCCTTAAAACTTTTAACCACACACTCTTGCAAGAAAGAATAATAGAAAGTCCTATCCATATTTACATTCCTAGCATGAAAATATACATCAGATGAACTGTCTATACAATGCTCAATATCATGACTATACAATAAAAACATCTCCTGTACATGCTGAGAATAACAAAGACTATACAACTCTAATGATGAAATGAGAGGTGCACTAGGTACATCTCTCTCTCCCTGAATACAAACATTACTTCCATTGTTTTCAAATTCAAGTGTGTTGTTTTGATAGTTGTGTTTAAGTGTATCTCCCAACCCCCATAGCCACTCTCTTCCTAACACAAGGTCTATCCTCTCGATATTCATAATTTAGAAATCCATATGATCTATATAGTCCTCCATCTTGACCTCCAAATTGGATACCATAGTATCCCATATCCTCTATCTTCCCCTTGCATCATAGATACTATGTATTTATGTGCATTTGGCTGCTGGGGAATCTTTAATTTCTTGACCAAAGCATAATTTATAAATTTATGAGTGGCAGAGTCATCTATCATGACCCGCACCCTGGTCCCGTACACACTACCATGCAGTTTAACTAGGCCATGTGGTCCAAACTGCAGTGACCACAATGATTGAGTCAAACAATAGGTGTGCTCTATATCCTCGTGCATCACCTGCACTCCCTTGCGGCTAGAGCTGCCATGAATAGGAAGGGTCTGCACTAGGTGGACCACCTTTTTGCCCTTTTCAGGGGGCGTACTAGTCTCTGGTCCTCTCTTCTTTTCTTCCCCCTTCTTGAGTGGACAGCTCCAGTGTGAATGGCTAGGAGACAAATACCTAAAGCACAGGTTCCCTTTTTTGGCCCTCTCAAATTGATCTGTAGATAACCTAGGCCCTTGTGATCTTTGTTTTTTAATAAAAATTTTGTTTTTCCCAAATGGCAACTTCTTCTTGAATTTAGTCGTGCTAAGAGGCTTGAGGGGCTAATCCGTCTCCATAGGAGTGTATTGAGGACAGATATGGTCCTCATAAATTTGG
Source organism: Ceratopteris richardii (assembly GCA_020310875.1). Lineage (NCBI taxonomy): Eukaryota > Viridiplantae > Streptophyta > Polypodiopsida > Polypodiales > Pteridaceae > Ceratopteris > Ceratopteris richardii. Next base: position 105,785,956 of record CM035444.1, read on the forward strand.
GCATACTTGATCGCCTCCTCAAACATCTTAGGAGCATTCCTTCTGACTTCTCTCTTAATGGCTTTATCTAAGCCTCTAACAAACCGTCTGGTTTTCTAGAAGTCATCTAAGCCCTTAAGTTTCAAAATGATCTCTCTATAGTGGGATATATAGACCGTAAGAGGCCTACCTCTCTAGGTAATCCTATCCCACATCCCAATTCATCTCCTCCTCATTCTCAGGAAGAAACTCTTTTAGAAAAAGAGTCTCAAACTGAGTCCAATCTGTAGGGATAGAATTCGCCTCCTTAAGAGTCATCCACCACTTGTAAGCACGAGGACCAAGCGAGAGACTCGCTTCTAGCACACGGTAATCTGGTGGGGTGCCCTTCCGTTGATGCAAATCATGCCACTTTTGTAAAAAAGTGTAGATTGCATCCTTGTTTCTACCTCGTTCATCCCCCGTAAAGGTAGGTGGCTTCAAGTCTTTCAGGAGGGGAGATTCCCTAGAGCTCTCTCCTTTGTGCTTATTACATAAGAACAAGCTCTAAAGTATTATTTTTTAGGCTTTATGATGAATAACATGTGGAGGCGCTCACATCTCCAAAGTTAGAGTAAAAGTAGTTAAAAGTAGATAAAATTAAGAAGGAAAGGATAGGTGTCTATTTTTAGACAAGGAAGGCGCTTCTGTTGATAGCCTCTCAATAAAAAGAGTGGTTCTCTTAGTGTAGGTGTCCAAATTGAGTGATTCTTGTTGCCTTGCGAAGCTTACAACTTGTACTATATAAGTAGATTAGTTTTTTGTACAAGTTTTAATGAGAAAACTCCACGCAAGTAGGCATTTTTGCAGATCTTCTTTCTTGTGTCTATTCGGTGTCTCATCAGAGACATACCTCTCTTCAAACTTTCATATCTCAATCGTTATGAGGTCTTTTTTGAGTGATTTCACTTGGAGGAGTTTCCTTAGCTCTCATACTTTCTATCTATATCAAATGCTTCCATAGATCTTTGAGTTTCCTTGCTTCTGTATATCAGCTTTCGATTCAGACAGTTAGTGGCCTTCTCATACCTTCACTTCAAGCTGTTCGTGCGAGAGCTATACTCCACCTTTTTTTATGTTATTTGTTTCTAAAGCATGCTATTTAGAGTGTACTTTCAGGATATATGGTTAGTTTTGGAAAATTCTGCTCCGAGAGTTTCTGGTGGTTATTTTGCTATAGTGACCTATTTCTATTTTCTTGAAAGTTTGGAGGAAAGTTTGTTTTTGAAGTTTTGAAATATTTGTTTGATCTTTTGAAGATCTTGGGAGGTCTCATCATGTTTAGTTGTGTACTTTGATGTTTACAAGTTTTTAAACACAACATTGTGGTATTAGAGCTTTTGTTTTTTTATCAAATCTTTCATACAACTTATTGAATTGTCTTCTTTGTTTACAACAATTCAACATGGTAGATTTGAGTGCATCGATTGAGAAGTTATCAGATGGGAGAAATTATCCCATGTGGAAATTTAGAATGGAGTCTTATCTCATGTCTAAAGGTCTTTGGGGATTGATAACAGGTACAGAAGTGAAGCCGGTATCACCAGAAGCTCCTACACAAGCAGATCGAGCAAGAGAGCAAGAATGGATTGAAAGAGAAGAGTTCTATTTATTATATCACAAACAGTTTCGAATACTATGCTTGGGCATATAAGAGGTTTGAATACTAGTAGAGAGGCTTGGGAGTCTCTATAAAGGCTATTTGCAACTACCAACAGAGCAAGGCAAACACAACTTATTGGTGAGGTAACAAGAGTAAAAAAGAAGCCACGACAATCAGTTAAGGAGTATGTTCTTGAGGTAAAATATGTTATTGAAGCATTAGCCTCTATTGATGCATCTCCTAGTGAGGATATAAAGTTTAATAGCATGTTAAATGGCTTGAGGGAAGATGAAAGATGGAATTCTTTCATTACATCTATCATGACTCGAGAGAATCTACCATCCTTTGAAGATTTACAAATGCTCATGATGATTGAAGAAATCAGCATAGAAGGTGGGAACTCTTATCATTCGCAAAGAGGAAGTCAAGGACAAGCTCTTTATACTTCATCAAACAGAGCAAGAGGTAGAGGAAGTTGGAGAGGAGGAGGAAGATTCAACAACAATGCAAGAGGAAGAGGAAGCTTTAATGCGACTAGAGGAGGAAGAACAACACAACAAAGTCAATAGACTCAACCAAATCAGCAAGGTAACTTTACTTGCCATTATTGTGGTAAAGTTGTTCATTATGCTAGGGATTGTTTCTCCAATCTGAATAGAAGAGGTGGTTTTAGAGGATGACAAAGAGGAAGAGGCCAAGATCACATGCACCAAAACAACAACATAGTGCAAGAGGAGTCTCAAACATAGAAGGAAAATATTCTTATGGCTATGCATACAGAGACACATAAGAGGAAGGTAAACAACAAAACTTGGTATGTGGATAGTGGTTGCTCAAACCACATGAGTCATAACATGAATATGTTTGTGAACTTACATAAACCAGATTCAAGAGTCATAGTTGCTACAGGAGATAGTACTGAGCATGAAGTAGTTTACATTGGTGATTGTCCACTTAATGAACATGTAACTCTTAGAGATGTTTTGTTTGTTCCTACTATTACAAGAAATTTGATTTCAGTTGGACAGATGGAGGACAATGGAGTGAAGGTCGATTTTGACAATAATCAGTGGCAAGCTTTGTTGGAGAAACAATCACTAATTGGACGTATATTTGAAGGTCAAATCTTAGGAAGAAAACCACAAGCCTATGTGAAGGGACAAATTCACAAGTGTATCATATTTGTAAAGTTAGTTCACTTTAGTTCTGGAAGTTTTATAAAAATCACGAGAACAAGAAAATCTATATAAGTTAGTTTGTATCAACTGATGCATAGTGGAAGACAATGAGAAATAGAGTTAGTACTCATTTTGTATGACTGAGTATAATCGGGCTTCTCTGAGTGAGAAAGCACTTGTAAGCTTTTGAGTTTTCATAGCTATAATAAGAACTAGTTAAAGTTCTGTGTATAAGTCTTCTTCTTCCATCTCCAGTGTTTCTCTTCTATGTAATGATTTGAAGAATTAAAGTTTTCCAAGCAAGTCGATGCCTGGCATCGAATGTATGTTCAAAGGTTGTGTTTTATGCAGGAAGTCGATGCCTGGCATCAAATCTTGGCTGATAAGTCCGTGTCTTCATATCTGACTTTGATCTACTACTAAATCTTCTTGAAAAGATGAAGTTTGTGGAACAACTCGATGCCTGGCATCAAGTTCAACATAAAGTCGATGTCTGGCATCGACTTCTAACATAAAAGTGTTCTTGTTCATGTGTGTGTTCAAGGGGGTAATTCTGGCACTGAAAAAGTCGCTAAAAAAGCTGAAAGTCGATGCCAGGCATCGACTTTTGGTTGCAAGTCGATGCTATGCATCGAATTTTCATTTTTAGACACTCAGGATTACTAAAACAGGCCAAAATTCCACTTTTGGAAGTCATACAGGGTGATATTGTGAAGGCCATAACTTGAGTTCTAGAGATTTGTTTCAAGCATATAATAGCTTATTGGAAAGCTCTACTCTTCTAGTTTTATCCACTAAAAGATCATGGAGAAATAGTATTTGAGCTAAGAGAAATTAGCAAAATACTGGAGGTATGTCATTTCAGTGACTAGGAATTTCTATAGAAGCAAAGTTCTCACTTTAGACTATCATTTCTCAAAGTTTGGAGTGGCAATAAGTTAATGGTAACCATAGAGGTGTTCTAGTGTCACATTAATTCATTTCTTGTGGTGTTTCATACATCAACAAGTGGTATCAGAGCAGAAAGATCCTAAAGAATAGAAGGCGGCAAAGGTACGAGAAGTTTTGGAAAGTTTTCCATTAAAGTTTGAAAGGTGAAGCATTTGAAGACACAAGGCATCAAAAGGTTACTTCAAAAGTATCTTCATACGCAAAGAACTCCAAAAGGTATTATTCTTTATCCTTTAAGCTCACAGGTTATAGCAGAAGGAAAGGAGTATGGCAGATCATATCTCCATTGACAAACTGGACAGAGATAATTACCCCGCATGGGTAATGAGAATGGAAGCCTTACTTATGAGTAAGGATCTCATGGTATATGTAACAGGTGAAGAAGAGAAGCCAGTATTTGAAGATGAAAGCCAACCAAAGAAAGAGGAACTTGATGCTTTAAAGCATTGGCAGAAGAAGGATGCAAGTGCAAAAGCCTACATCTACAATACAATCTCTTATCATTTGCTACCACACATCAAAGGATTAGAATCATCTAAAGATATATGGAATGCATTGGAGTATCATTTCCAAAGCACTACTATACGGAAAGCAAGTCTATGGTGAGAGTTTACAACATTCAAGAAGAAGCCAAGTCAAAGTATTAGTGATTATGTCACTAAGATGAACGATCTAGCAGATAGTCTTGGATCCATAGATGAAGATGTTGAAGATCACAGATTGATTGCTCAACTACTTGCAGGTTTGAGAGGAAATGAAAGGTGGAAACCTTTTGTCTTATCAACAGAACTTTCATTAAATCATTATGTTCCAGATTTGAATCAATTACTTGGTTTGATGATCACATATGAGAAAGACTTGAAGGGAGATGGAGATAAAGGACAAAGTTCTGCAATGTACATGAAGAACAAGAAGAAAGGAGATAAAGGTAAAGCAAAGGATGAAGAAGAGTCAACTTCTCAAGTTTATTATGCAAGAGGTAAAGGCACTGGCAGAGGAAGACCAAGAGGTTTTGGAAGAGGAAGAGGTAATCAGAATAACAACAAGAAGGCTTGTTGGATCTGTGGATTGAGTAATCATTTGGCTCATGATTGTTGGCACAATCAACAAGGATCAAACCAGAATCAAAACAACAATAGCAGAGGACAAGGTGGAAGATATCAAATTAATTTTCAAGGAGGTAGACAAAGTCAAAGAGGAGGCTATGGTAGAGGTGGAGGAAGAAGTTGGGGACAGAATTAATCCTATAACACCACCTACTACAACTATGCAAATGACACATAGAATGAAAGTCATACATCATTGATGATGAATTCAACCAGCACATCAGATAAAGAAGATCTAAAGGTATTTTACATTGACTCTGGATGTTCTAATCATTTGTCAGGAAACATAGAATTGATGTCAGAATTGGAAAAAGGCATTTCTAGTCATACAGTTCAAACAGGTGATGATACAAGACATAGTGTACATTCAATTGGAAAAGTGAAATGCAAGAGTGGAGCAGATTTGCTAACCAATGTTTTGTATGTTCCTACAATACCTAAAAATTTGAGTAATGTGGGACAGATAGTTGAAAAAGGTTTTCAAGTCAGGTTTACAAATGAAGGAGTATTTGTTGAAGATCCAGAGAATGCATATAATCAGATTGTCTCTGGTAAGAAATAAGGTAGACTCTTTACTTTAAGAGTGCAAGGGAACATTGGTCAAGCTTTGCTCACACATGGTGAAGGAGTGATTACATAACTTGATCTCTGGCATAAGAGATTAGGTCATTTCAATGAAAGAGGAATTAAAGCTATGGTTGCAAATCAGTCTGTACTAGGATTACCAAATGTGCAGAGTCAACATATGGTTTATAAATGTGAAGCATGTCAAACGGGTAAAGCACACAGGTTACCATTTCAGAAGAAAGGATTCAAACATGATGGAGTACTTGAGCTCATTCATACTGACGTATGGGGACCAACAAAAGAAGAATCTATCAGTGGCTCAAGGTATTATGTTCTTTTCATTGATGATGCTACAAGATGGATAACATTATATGTGTTGAAGGAAAGATCAGAATTGTTTGGAGCTTTCAAGCATTTTCATGCATATGCAGAGAGAGTCACAGGTCAAAAGCTTAAAAGACTAAGGTCTGATGGAGGGGGAGAATACTTCTCCCAAGAGTTCAATGATTATCTTTGGAATGCAGGTATTAAGAGAGAAATAACCTGTAGGTATACACCACAACAAAATGGTGTAGCAGAAAGAAGGAACAGGACTTTGGTTGAGTTTGCTAGAGCTATGCTGAAGGAGAAGAATTGTCCAAATTATCTTTGGGCTGAGGCTGTAAATACAGCTACATATCTTGTGAATAGATTACCATGTGCAGCTCTAAATGGAATGACTCCATATGAAGCTTGTTGGGGTAAGAAACCAACACTAGATCATTGTAAAGTGTTTGGATCAATTGCATATGCTTATGTGCCATCACAACTTAGACATAAACTTGAACCAAAGGCAGAAAAATATGTGTTTATTGGTTATGATGAAAAGCAGATGGGTTACAGGTTATGATGAAAAGCAGATGGGTTATTGGTTGTGGAATCCTCTAACCAAACAATTTATTGTTTCTAGAGATGTTACATTTGATGAACAGAAAATTTGGTATGCAGATAAAAGTCATACAGCTGAAGAATTTGAAGAAGAGGTAAGAAGATGTGAGAAAGAAAAATCAATTGTGCAGGTAAATAGAGATGAAGACTATATGCAAGCAAGTACATCCACAAGTGGATTAACAAGAAGAAATGAAGAAGCTCCTATATTTGATGAAGAGGTGTATCCAGACACTTATGAAGAATGTGAACCAAGAAGGTCAAGCAGGACTAGAAGACAACTAGAAAGGTATTCTTATGATACTTCTTACATAACTCAGAAGAACTATGCATATATAGTCAAAGATGATGAAGAACCTCAGAACTATGATGAAGCTAAAGGTAAGAAGCAATGGGAAGAAGCAATGAAGGAAGAGTTCAATGCACTCGAGGAGAATAAGACATGGGAACTTGTTCCTAAACCAAATGGTAAGAAAGTATATGGAAATAAATGGGTTTATAAAGTGAAGAAGCTTGCAGATGGAAGTATAGCGAGATACAAAGCTAGATTGGTGGTGAAAGGCTATGCCCAAACCTATGGCATAGATTATGATGAGACATTTAGTCCTGTAGCTAAGATGTCAACTATAAGGACAATCATTGCTATTGCAGCTTCAAAAGGATGGACTCTAAGTCAATTGGATATAAAGAATGCATTTTTGAATGGGTACATATCAGATGAGGTATACATGGAACAACCTCAAGGGTTTATAGATTCTAGGTATCCAAATTTTGTTTGCAGGTTGAGAAAAGCACTCTATGGATTAAAACAAGCTCCAAGAGCATGGAACTATAGACTGGTGAAGTATCTCAATGATCTTGGATATCAAAGTTCAAAAGCAGATCCAAGTCTACTTATCAAAAGAACAGAGGAAAGTACAATCTACATTTGTATTTATGTAGATGACATTATAATCACAGGTACTTCAGATGAAGGAATCAAGGAGGTAAAGAGATTACTTGAGAAAGAGTTCAAGATCAGTGACCTAGGAAAGTTGTCATACTTTCTTGGTATGGAAGTTACCTATACAGATCATGGCATATATGTATCACAAGAAAGGTATCTTCTGAATCTATTGAAGAAGTTTGATATGGAAAATTGCACAGAAGCTTCAACTCCACTTGAAGTTAATCACAAGCTTAGTAAATATGATGGTGCAGAATACAAAGATATGAGGAAGTATCAATCTCTTGTGGGTAGTTTGATTTATGCTACACTAACAAGACCTGATCTTAGTTATGCAGTGGGAGTTTTGTCATAATTCATGCATTGTCCAAAGGACCCACATTGGATTGAAGGTCAAAGAGTTCTCAGATATATCAAAGGAACTATAAAGGAAGGATTATATTATCCTTTTACATCAGATTTGAAGTTAAGAGCCTATAGTGATTCAGACTGAGCAGGTAACCAGGATGACAGAAGATCAACTCATGGATACATGATTTATATTGGTGATAAGCTTGTAAGTTGGTGTTCAAAGAAACAACATACAGTAGCATTATCATCAACTGAAGCAGAGTACAAAGGACTTGTGGAAGCAGCTAAGGAGGTCATATGGATGCAGACATTGTTCAAAAGCTTATGCATTGATCAAGGTACACCTACAATACATGGAGATAATATGAGTTCACTTTATCTTGCAGCAAATCCAGTATTTTATGCAAGAACAAAGCACATAGAGATACATTATCATTTTCTCAGAGAAAAGGTAATGGAGAAGGAGATTGAAGTGGAGTACATTTCTACAAAAGACCAGATAGCAGACATAATGACAAAAAGCTTGGATGGTGTGAAGACCAGCATATTCAAAAGCATAGCAGGAGTAAAAGAAAAGAAGATGATATGAAGAAACAGAGAATGTAAAATAGTGATTGAGGGGGAGCTGTTGGAGAAACAATCACTAATTGGACATATATTTGAAGGTCAAATCTTAGGAAGAAAACCACATGCCTATGTGAAGGGAAAAATTCACAAGTGTATCATATTTGTAAAGTTAGTTCACTTTAGTTCTATAAGTTTTTTAAAAATCACGAGAATAAGAAAATCTATATAAGTTAGTTTGTATCAACTGACGCATAGTGGAAGACAATGAGAAAGTGAGTTAGTACTCATTTTGTATGACTGAGTATAGTCGGGCTTCTCTGAGTGAGAAAGCACTTGTAAGCTTCTGAGTTTTCATAGCTATGATAAGAACTAGTTAAAGTTCTGTATATAAGTCTTCTTCTTCCATCTCGAGTGTTTGTCTTCTATGTAATGATTTGAAGAATTGAAGTTTTCCAAGCAAGTCGATGCCTAGCATCGAATGTATGTTCAAAGGTTGTGTTTTATGCGGGAAGTCGATGCCTGGCATCGAATCTTGGCTGATAAGTCCGTGTCTTCATATCTGACTGTGATCTACTGCTAAATCTTTCTGAAAAGATGAAGTTTGTGGAGCAACTTGATGCCTGGCATCAAGTTTCAACATAAAGTCGATGCCAGGATTCGACTTCTAACATAAAAGTGGTCTTGTTCATGTGTGTGTTCAAGGGGGTAATTCTGTCACTGAAAAAGTGGCTAAAAAAGCTGAAAGTCGATGCCACGCATCGACTTTTGGCTGCAAGTCAATGCTAGGCATCCAATTTTCATTTTTAGACACTCAAGATGACTAAAACAGGCCAAAATTCCACTTTTGGAAGTCATACAGGGTGATATTGTGAAGCCCATAACTTGAGTTCTAGAGATCCGTTTCAAGCATATAATAGCTTGTTGGAAAGCTCTACTCTTCTAGTTTTATCCACTCAAAGATCATGGAGAAATAATATTTGAGCTAAGAGAAATTAGCAAAATACTTAAGGTATGTCATTTTAGTGACTAAGAATTTCTGTAGAAGCAAAGTTCTCACTTTAGACAATCATTTCTCAAAGTTTGGAGTGGCAATGAGTTAATGGTGACCATAGAGGTGCTCTAGTGTCACATTAACTCATTTCTTGTGGTGTTTCATACATCAACAAGCTTATCAGAAGAAGGATGGAAATTTTATTATAAAAGGACAAAAGGTAAACAGATTATATACTCATGAAGTTGAAGTTCCAGATTATGCACGTTATACAATGGTTAATGGGACTCAAGTAAGTCAATTGGACTTATGGCATAAAATATTAGGACACATCAATGTTGGCAGGTTAAAGGATATTGCAAAGAAATCATTGGTTGAAGGTTTACCTCAACTACCTAAGCAAGATTTGGATTTTGTTTGTGAAGCATGTCAGTTTGGAAAACAGGTACGAAGTCCTTTTTCAAAAGCAGGATTGCAAAGCAGAGGTATTTTGTATCTCAAGAAGAGTCCATGGCAGGTAGCAAGTACTTTGTAACATTTATTGATCACCTCTCAAAGTTTGCATTCATTTATTTTATGAAATACAAATCCGAGGTGTTTGACATGTTCAAGAAGTTTAAATCATTGGTTGAAAAGCAAACAGGTCGAAGCATAAGAAGGTTGAGATCAGATGGAGGAGATGAATATTTTTCTAATCAGTTTCTTGCATTTTTGGAGGATAAAAAACAGATACACACCTCAACAAAATGGTGTGGCCGAAAGAAGAAACAGGTCTGTCTTGGAGATGGGTAGGTGCATGTTAAATGAAAAGGACTTACCACTTACTTTTTGGGCTGAAGCATGCAATATTGCAGTTTATGTGATGAATAGGTTACCACATACTCAAAGTCATGTACAAAAAGCACCTTATGAATTGTTTTATGGATCAAAACTAGATATTGCTAATTGTAGAATTTTTGGAAGCACATGTTTTGTTCATGTTCCATAACAGTTAAGGTCAAAGTTGGATCCAAGGTCACAAAAAATGGTTTTTAATTAGTATGGTAGAAGGGCAACCAGGATATAGATGTGTAAACCCAGATACGGGAGAGGTAATTGTTTCAAGAGATGTTATTATTCATGAAGATAAATCTTGGTATAAACATGAAGTGCAGGTAGATGAAGAAGAAACTACAAGATGTCACGAAGAAGATCCAAGTTATCCAAGTTCACCAGAAAGTCAAATTACACATGAAGAGATAACTCCCCCTAATCAAAAGTTGAAGAAAATTCTCGATTTGATTTCAAAGGAAATTGAGTCACAGGAAGAAGAAAGTGAAGGTTCTACATCAAGAAGAACTCAAACTCGAAGGCAAGAAAAACATGGTAGAACAAGAAGCCAATCAAGGTATCCAGTAAGAGAAAGAAGGCAACCGCAAAGATTTTCTCATGAAACTTATATGGCAAAACTTCTTGAGGAGCAAGAACCAACAACTTTTAAAGAAGAATCAAAGGTACAGAAATGAGTTAAAGCAATGGATGAAGAAATGACAGCTTTGTATGAGAACAATACATGGAGTTTAGTTCCAAGGCAACCTAACATGAAGGTAATCGGTAACAAATGGGTGTACAGGATAAAGAGAAACAGTGATGGTTCAATAAGTAGATATAAACCAAGGCTTGTTTGTAAAGGTTATGCACAGAGCTATGGCATCGATTATGAGGAGACATTTTCTCCTGTTGCTAAGATATCAACAATAAGGACATTAATAAGTGTTACTGCAAGCAAGGTATGGAACCTTTTTCAACTAGATATAAAAAATGCATTTCTCAATGGTGATTTAAAAGAAGATGTGTACATGGAGCAACCAACAGGTTATGAAGATCCCAAGAAGCCTACGCATGTATGTAAACTCTTGAAAGTGTTGTATGGTCTTAAGCAAGCTCCAAGGGCTTGGATGTATGTTAAGGTTGAAGGATCATTGATTGTTTATATCTCAATTTATGTGGATGACTTGATAATAACAGGAAACAATGAAGGTGAGATATCCACGATAAAAGCAGAGCTTGGATCTGAATTTAAAATTTCAGATTTAGGAGAACTGACATACATTCTTGGAATCGAAGTTATGAAGAAGGACGATGGTGTATATCTTCTACAAAGGAAGTACATTTTAGATCTGTTAAAGAAATATGGCATGGAACATTGCAAGAGTATCAGTAATCCGATGGAACCCAATGTGAAGTACAGCGCTGAAGATGGTGAATCTTTAGAAGATCCACTTATCTACAGGTCTTTGATTGGACAAACCCACAGATGTTCATATGCAAGCAGCTAAAAGGGTCTTGAGATATTTGAAGGGTACAATAAATGAAGGTCTAAGCTATAAATATCATGAAGGTTTGGATTTGAAAGCATACAGTGATGCAGATTGGGCTAGAAATAAGGATGACAGAAGTACAGGTGGATATTTGATATTTGCATATAATAAATTGGTTTCATGGAGTTCTAAGAAACAGCCTACAGTAGCACTTTCAAGCACAGAAGCTGAATATAGAAGCCTTAAAAATGCAACATGTGAGATTATGTGGTATCCAAGAACCAAAAACATTGAAGTACACTATCACTATATCCGAGAGAAGGTGGTGAATGAAGATATTGGTATTCAACATGTTGGAACTAAAGATCAATTAGCAGACATTCTCACAAAAGCAGTGGATGCTCAGAAGCTCAAGCGAATCAAAGTTCTACTTGGAGTCGAAGCTCTGGATTTAGAGCTTGAGGGGGGCAATGTTACATAAGAACAAGCTCCAAAGTATTATTTTTTAGGCTTATGGAGTTTATTATTTATGAAAAATAACATGTGGAGGCGCTCACATCTCCAAAGTTAGAGTAAAAGTAGTTAAAAATAGATAAAAGTAAGAAGGAAAGGAGAGGTGTCTATTTTTAGACAAGGAAGGCGCTTCTGTTGACAGCCTCTCAATAAAAAGAGTGGTTCTCTTAGTGTAGATGTCCAAATTGAGTGATTCTTGTTGCGTTGCGAAGCTTACAACTTGTACTATATAAGTAAATCGTTTTTTGTACAAATTTCAATGAGAAAACGCCATAGAAGTAGGCGTTTTTGCATTTCTTGTGTCTATCCGGTGTTTCATCAGAGACATACCTCTCTTCAAACTTTCATATCTCAGTCGTTATGAGGTCTTTTTTGAGTGATTTCACTTGGAGGAGTTTCCTTAGCTCTCATACTTTCTATCTATATCAAAAGCTTCCATAGATCTTTGAGTTTCCTTGCTTCTATATATCAATTTTCAATTCAGATAGTAGCTTGTTGTTGCAAGCCTTCTCATACCTTGACTTCAAGCTGTTCTTCGAGAGCTATACTCCACCTTTTTTGACGTTCTTTCTTTCTAAAGCATGCTATTCAGAGTCTACTTTAAGGATATATGCTTAGTTTTGGAAAATTCTGTTCAGAGAGTTTCTGGTGGTTATTTTGCTACAGTGACCTATTTCTATTTTCTTGAAAGTTTGGAGGAAAGTTTGTTTTTGAAGTTTGGAAATATTTGTTTGATCTTTTGAAGATCTTGGGAGGTCTCATCATGTTTCGTTGTGTACTTTGATGTTTACAAGTTTGTAAACACAACAGTGCTTACTAGGAAGAGAAGTATCTCTCCTAGTCATCTCTAGAGGACGAGTGGGGATTTCTCTTTCCTTCCTAGCTAGGAAAGAGGTGACGTGAGTCTCAAATGAGATCATTTGAGACTTTAGTTGCTGAATGAGAGATTTAATGCCACTTAGATCTCTCTCTAATTGAAGGGTTTGCTCTTTCAAGTCTACGAATTGATTATGAGTGACAAACTCATCTAAAAGTTCCTCATATGTATATTCTTCTTGCTGAGGCTCTTTCTCTTCTAAGTTTTCTTCTACTTCTTGCCCCAATTCTACTTCTTGCCCCAATTCTACTTCTTCCATTCTAGAAGCAGGATCCTCTAGTTGCTCTTTAGATGGAGAAGTGTGTTCAACTATTTGTTTCCCTTTAGATTCCATGTTTCACTTCCCTTCCCCCATTTGCTAACTAGAGTATGTGAAAATGAATGGAAGTAAACCTTGAATACGCAAGAAGAAGAGAAATATATCACAAGAGCACTTCCTTGGTACAAAATGAAGTTGTGGAAGCGAAATCCAAGTGATCTTTGAAGCTTGAGGTCGCTGATTTTGAATCCTCGCCAGGCCCAAGCAAAAATTGGAAATGTACGGTTGGTCCCAAGAGGTTCTAATCACGAAAAACCAACAAGAACAATGCCAAAACCATGTACCAATAGCCCCAACCGGGCAAACTGAGTGCAACTGAAAAAATTTTGAGATTTGACAGTCCTCGCCAGTCCAAGAAATATAGCTCAGCACCTGTACTTCAAAGATATAAAGCTATCCCAAGTGAAAAAACTGGAATTGGATACCGGATGAAGAAAAACTAGGCCCGGAAGTGGCCACTTTAGTTCTTGCTGAAGCGGTGCAGAGAGATTTTGGTTGACCAAATCTTGTGCAAATCCAAGAACAATGGTTTCTATACGAAGCTTAGGAGTATAGCTTTGTAACCTGACAAGAATTTCTGAAATCGGATATCGTATGACCAAGCTATGGTGCAGAGAAGCCAGGTACGTCACGACTAAGAAGTGAAAAGGTTAATCTTCATGGAAGGGTGACTTTGAGAACCTCAAAACTGAGGAACTGAAGCTTTTTGAACAAACTTAACTCCCATACCCAATCTCCACAGCCCATATTACATGTGTGTACCATCACTTTGCCAAAATTTTGATCGAAGGCATCCCTTTTCCTTCCCCCAATTCAAAAAAAAAACTCGATTTGAATAGACTGTAATACCTCCTTCTTGTCCACAAATTTGGAGTGTAGCAGTGTCGATAGAGAGCTTTTTATCCCACATAGGGGACTGCAGGAGGACAAGTAAAGTATAAATAGTGAGCTCCAAGACTCTTACTCCCATCCAAGAGGGAGGGAAGAGGGAAAGACGGGGAGCTAAGCTCCCTCGTCGACTGATTCTTGGTCGTTGGCGGCTCTAGCTCTGTTATAGGCCATCCGTCTCTGTGTGCGCCTCTATGTGCTCCAGTGTGGGCCATCCGTCACCATCGCCTCAGCTCTGATGCCAGTATCACGTGGTCTTCTTGATGACAACCTCCATTTTGGAGAGTTCTCTGCATGCACAACGAGGTAGCTTCACGGAGAATCATGCATTACTCACCGCCCAGCCGCATACCCGCGAGTGCATCTCTCAGTGAGTCCCCCCACATGGCTCTACACATGGGTGCCACATGGCACTCATGTGTGAACCCATCTAAATGAGTTAAGAGGTGGTTCACACCTCTTCTTAAGGGTTACTCCATATAACAATGTGTATGTGTGTGTATGTATGTATGTATATGTATGTGTTTGCGAGTGATATAAACAAAATTGTAAGAGCCAATTTTATGGTTTCTCCTCTAGGTCTTGGTAAAGTTTAACCTTGGACAACTCGATCGTTGACCATAAGTAGCTCCTTTCCCTCAAGAGTCCTTAATTTTGTTGGTCCTTGTAGGAGATGTTGTTCCACATAGTAAGGCCCAATCCACCTAGGAAGAAGTTTCTTCTTCTTCCTCTCTTCAAAGAGACAAGAATATTTACCCTGTTGTTGGTCCTCCCTCCATAATCCTTGGAGCTCAATCATATATTAACTCTTGATAGTAGTGATATGAGTTCTTCTAACATTGTTGGGTTATTTTGTGGGGCTGGCTATGGTTCCTCTCCTTACCTGATTCACTCCAATGACTCAGAATGCTTCTCTCCACTTATAGTGAAATGGCTCTTCGCATGCTCCCCTTTTGCCTAGTTCTACCTCCTTTTATAAGAGATCCATGATGTGGTGGCAGGCCCCATTGCATCGTTTGTAGCTATTGCCTATGTAAGGAGGTCGGTAGCCCATTATACTTCTTAGTAGATGGTTACATTGTAGAGTTGCTCTCTACCATGGTCCACTTTTAGACTAGTTCGGGTCAAGGAGCTTGGAACACTTTGGACTAGCCTACTTTCGTCCTGGCTAGCATGTTCCATCCCATACGGTTTGTCCACTGGTTGTGGTCCAAGGTCTTTACGACATGGTGGTGAACTTGGATGTGGTGAACAAATTGTTTTCCTTTCTTTCAACGTGACTGTCTTCTCAAAGCATACCTTCTAAAATCATCTAAGTACATTGAGTGATTTTCAAAGCTTATGGTGATGACGATGAAATGGAGAATCCTATTTGACTATCTCAATTCAAATAGGAAGTTTGAGGTGGATATGTTATATTTGATAAGGTAAAGCTTCTAAAAGATAATGTTGCCTCTAAGGATGGAAAAAAAAAGATACAATAGGACATTATGTGACAGGATATGTTGCATGTCCATAAATACCCTAAAGAGTTGGAGAGGCATTGAAAATTTCAAGTGATGTTTGCAATCAACCCCCTCGCGCTGCTTTGAAAGGTGGCATCATACTTTGATGATGATCTACACATTTTTTGTTATCATGATTTTGTTCGCATATTGTTTGAGGAATAAGCTTGATGCTCAATCCATTAAGTCACCTTCATGGGATATAACGATAAAAATAAAATGGGCTATCGTATTTGGCTAGTTGAATTCAACAAGCTAGTTTTAAGTCAAGATGTGCTTAGTGATGCAAATCTACTGGAAAAAAATATTCCTTCTAAGGACAACCAAAAAAGGATCAAATTTCAACATATACAACCACCCCTTTATGTTGAACATGAATCTCAAGATGCACTAAAAAGGTTGAAAATTGATTTATGAGCCTATGGTATTTGAGACGCATGGACATTGAACTCTCACCCCTCTAATGAGGTGAAAGACAAAACCACCCTAGTTGCACTATTGGACGATGGTATTTTACTTGTTAAGAAGCAAAATAGTATTTTAAGTGCTCTAAAAGAGTGGTTAAATGATCTAGTTCGTATTGATGATCTTGGAGAAATTGAGCATATCATTTGTTGACAAAATGGAAAAAGAAGCAATGCTTGTTATTCTCGTATCAAGAAAAGTACATTGAAAAGATGGTTCATAGGTTTAACATGATTAATACAAAAGCCCTTAGTGTTCCATTACACATTAAACTAGGGTTGACAATCCAAACAAGGTATATGTTTTGCACACTTTTGCAACAAGTTTGATATGTATGGTGCCTGACAAACCACCAATCCTTGGTTGTGATAGTATGCATGCTATATGCTTGGCTAAGAATGAAATGGTTCAAGCTCACACAAAACAAATTTGTTTTACCAAAGGAGTGCTTGAGGATACTCTTATCACTTTATTCAAGGTCATCACGTCATAGAATCTTACAAAAACTCTCACTAGCCACAAACTATTGGAGTTACTTTTCTCAAAGGATCCTTTTTGGCCATTTAAGTGAGAGAGAAACTTTCAAAAGATAAGAAATCTAGACAACATTCCATATATATTTTTACTTTATTTTTTTGCCCCACATGTGAGGCCCTAGGTAAGCATTTTATCAACTCAAGCAAGGACATATCAAACTTTGTATGTACTTCTTCATCTACTCCCTTCCCTCCCCCCCCCTCCCCCCCCCCCCCCCCCCCCCCCCCCCCCACTCCCTCTCCCTCCCTCCCCCCCCCTAAGACATCTTGAACCACCTCAAATGCCCAAGGCCCATAAGTGAGGGTCTGAGGCATGCACGAGAAAACATACACAAAACCAAGTAAGAAAGCTTTTATATCCCTCCCTCCCCCTCCCCCCCTTCCTTCCCCCCTTGTCTCCCTCCCTCCCTGAAAATCATTTGTTTGAGGAATCTATTCTGCTTGAATGAACATAGAATTCAATTCTTTGTCATCATTAGTATTTGTATATGTGTATAGTATTACAACTGCATCCATACATGTGCAATCCTTATAAGAAACTTGCGTATTTCTCATTATTAAGTTAGCTTTGAACAATACTTTTAGACTATAAAATGGGCTTCAGTGAGCTGCTCGAGATCCCTATGGACATGACCTAGACTTGCATAGTATCACAATTTTTCTGTATATAGATAGCTCACCCAAAGAAGGAAACTACAGGAAGCCACCTCCATATTACCAAATATAAAAACAAAAAGGTTACACAGGGTTTCGCCAAAACTAGTCATCCCAGCTAGTTTCCCATCCATCCTTTACACCTCTTCTAGCTGCCAGGCCTCTTGAGGACACACTCTGACTTAAATGCGAGGAGGATTTTGCAGCTTCCGAATCTTCCCAATCATCATCCCATACCTCGTCCCATCCATCTGCACTACCACTTCGTTGCTCCATGCTTTCTTTGGGTGTACCAGCATCCAATCCATTCATTTCGAGTTGCTGATATTTTACCTCTCCTTGTCTTTGTCCACGGCACTTGAAGCATAACCAGGCTCCAAGAAAAGAGAGCACTATCACAAAAGCAAAGCCATAGAGCAAAATCTTTGGCTCCATAACAGGGAGGATGGAAGAAAACTGAGGTCGTGTGTCTCTCATCGAATTTATAAGGTACTCTATAGGTACTTCCACTGTACAGTTGCCATGCATTGAAGTAATATTAATGAACTTGTTCTGAATGCCTTCTATGTTTGACAACGCATCTTCGTGAGTGAAGTCGATGGAGAAGTGAACCTAAAATGATACACAAAGGCCACCCACAATGAAACACAAACCACTCTTCCACAAACAGACAAATTGGTGTCAAAAACTTACTGTTTCACTTCGCCCTTTTGATACTGAGACTTCCACTGGGTTTGCTGTGAGGAACGCTGGAGCAAGTATCTTTATCATCACACTGCCCTCTCCCTCATAAGTGATGAACAAAGAAAGTTCATGAATTCCTGCAAGTCATGTACAAAAATAAATCATATTGTGCACTCCTGCAGGAGTCCTGCATATAATTATACCACTATCTAGGGCTTTGTTTCAGAGCATGACGACTTCTCTTCAGAATTGTGTTTCTTTTTGGACCACTTTGGGTCTATTTTATTCCCTCGACACATAAAACACGTGAAATGGCAGCTGCTTCTTCAAAGTTCAGAAGTAAAGACTCATTTCAAGATTAAAAGGTTTGGAGAGAGTAGTTTTGACCTATGGAAGGAAAGAATGCAGGGCATTCTTTTCCCGGACTTTGAAGATGCCATTGAAGAAATAAAGTCTGGAATATGACAGAAGCAGAGTGGATGACCGTGAACAAGAAGCCCATGACAGACATAAAGATTATTATGTGAGTCTTGAGATGAAAATTTAGTGGAGTTGAGGAGACTTGCAAAAGAATTATGAGGTATGGAGAAATTGAAGGCCACTTACGAGAACATTACACTTGTGAACCAGGTGCACTTGTTGCATGAACCTGTGCATTCGATGCATAAGCTTGTCTTTGTTCACAAGCTTCAGGATTGAAGTTTATCTGCATTTGATGATAAGTTGAAATATCTTCTTGCTCATGACTCTACCTAATTCATGGGATACTTTGTTAGTCTCAATTTCTAGTAGGCCCAACCTTCGAGCTCGATTCTCGATAAAAAGATCAAGAGAGGCAACTGGAGAGGGAAGTGGTACAGCCAATCTGGTCAGAGGAAGAAACCAAAAAAAAAAAAGAGTAGAAATGCACAAAGCAATAGATGCACAAGCAAAGGCAAAGGTGATGTGATGTGCTACCGATGTGGTATGAAAGGTCACAAGGAGCCTGATTGCAAGTACTATGAAGCAAAGTTTGATAGGAAGAAAAACACACATCTTAGAAACAAGAAAGAGAACAAGACAGATACACAAAATAGCTCCCAGGAAAAGAAAAAGCCCAATGTGGTGATTGAGGAGTCGTCTCATATGGAGGACATATTGTGCACCACTACGGAAGCTAATGATGCATGTGTAATGATGCTTCTCTTAGTGTTCATACACAAGATATGGAGATCACCAAGGGTTATCTAATCAATGCTTTGCTTACTATGAATGCATTTTCTCAAACATGGGTTGTTGATTCAAGCGCACATCATTCCATGAGGCTCTTATCAAGGAGTCTCTCTCCACATTTTATGTAGGAAATTTACAAGTATTGAATTTAACAATTTTGTGAGAATCGTGGCATTAAGAGGGAGTTGATTATCCATACAACCCCTCTTCTAATGGTGTGGCTCAGAGATATAATAGGACTCTATGTGAAAGGGTGAGATGCATAGTGTCCATAGCTGATCTCCCTCATGGTTCTTGGGGACAGGCTCTAAAAACTATACATCATATTCGCAATCATTCCCCACATGTATATTTGAAAAGCGGCATCCCCGAAGAAGTTGGGTCCGATAAACTTGCTTCATACAAAGCCTACATATCTTCAATTGTGATGTTTTTGTGTATGTAAGGCCTGAGTTGAAAAACAAATTAGATGCAAAGTCCATGAAAAAGGCATCTTCTTGCGATATGGAGATAAGGGTGAAATAAGCTACATAATTTGGCTATATCAGCTCAAGAAGGTGATACGTTGCCGAGATCTTGTATTTAATGGCAAGCCTCCCAAAAGCAAAGATGACTCTAAAAGAATCATTTAGCCATGAATAGTCACCCATTAGGCCTTAAATTGACCTCAAAACAAGCTCCATGTAGCTGAAAATGATGATGCTCGTGATTTTTGAGCCAAAAGATAATGGGAAGCATAATGATGCTCCTAAAGAGAATATGCAGCTGGGAAATGATGTTCAACAGCCCATTAACAATGAGGAGTCTTACCTCTTGATGCGGATCCATTGCCAGAGAATATAAATTGTTGGGTGCGGAGATCCACATGTACCAAGAGGCCCTCTAAATAGATTTGATCCCTTGGTACCTTACATCATGCTATCAAATGAGCAATGTTATGTGAGCACAAGAAAAATTGGCAATTAGCCATGCGAGAAGAGATAAAAGCCTTCCATGCAAAAGTTTGTTAGACTCAAGAAATGATAGGCAATCATAGTGCATTTAAATCGCAATTTTTAGGCCTGAAATAAAAATCGTTTAGACCGATCACGATTTAAATCGCATGGCACGATTTTTTTCTATTTTTTAACGATTTTTTTATAGTGTACAACTAACGATTTTGGAGCCTGGAGGTTATGTCGTAACATGTGTCGCTTGCGGATTCAGACGTAGCCTCCCACAGAGAGAGTTCTCACCGTTGTAGCCTCCGATTCCTGATTTCAGAGACCTGCCTGTTTACATCCAAACTTCAAAGAGAGAGAGAAAGAAAGAAAGAAAGACTTTTTAACGTCTATTAGAGGCCAAAATCGGCCTATGAGACAAAACATATACATCAGTATGATCCAATCCACTATGATCCCAAAAGGAAAATAAAGTGTGAGTGCAAAACAGAGTATAAAAGGAGTGGATGATAATAGCTGGCGTCGAGGGTGTGGGATGCTATGGGCATGCACTCTATATGCTCAATAGGTGAGATACAAATATGAATATGCCTAGGCAGGGGAGGCTCGGTGGTATCATAACCCTCTAAATGTATGGAGTGGGTGTAGGATATAATGCATCGGTGGGTAAGGCATCGTGGCGATCCGCAAAATGCTCTGCACATCGAGGTCGATGGGGGTGTGGTGCTGACATCTCCGTATCTCCATGTCATGGCGTGCGTGAATCGCCTGAATCTCTCTCTAGTGGGGACGGACTCTCCGGAGTGGGGGTCTCGGTCGTCGACGCTATCGTCTAAGCTCCTCTGCTCTCTGTAATGTAACACCCCACGTCGATCTGGGTCCTCGGGTGGTTGTGGGTTTGAAAAAATCTGTAATATAAGTCTGGGGGGTCACGTGTATCTCCATCTACTGCTTGAGAAGTGATGCATGACGGCGCGGGAGCTCTACTAGGAAACGACCAACAGGGCGCTGATCCTCCGTCTCCAATAAAGCCCTGATCTCTCTAGGCCCCCTGAAGAGCTGTGGGTAGCGGTCTCTGATGTCCTCATATGCCTGGCATCGACATGTGTAGTCTTCTCGTCCTCCACCTCCTCTCGGCATATCTTGCATAATCTCTCATCCCTGGGGGTATGTGTTGCACGCCCAACCTGAATCTCGAGCTAGTGTGATGATACTCTGAGCTGCCGAATGGCCACTCTCTCTGCTGGTGCCATGTATGTATCCATGTATCGTGGTCTTTGAATGAAACCATCCGTTGTCCCAGTCAGGAAGTGCTCTCTGTAGTGTTGCCTCTTTGTGGAAAGAGGCTCCCGTGGTGCTACCCATGTCTCCCTCACGTGTATCTGTAGTAGGTCCTGACGGATGATCATGTTCCTCTCGAACGAGTGAGGGTAATGTAGGGGGAGGAGAGGTCAACTGAAAAGGGGGGAGATTTGTAATGCTAATGCCATGGTCTGCTAACCATCGGTAGGTCTGTGCGTACCATACTCTCTCATGCCCCGTCTCTGCCAAATGTCTAGAGGTCTCAAATGCAAGCCTGGTGAGTCTGCTGGTGGGGAGCTCTCTGACTCTCAGAATAAAGGTCACCAGCTGAAAGAGGGCTTCCACTAGCATCGGTGGTGTGCCAAGCTCAGCTCGTATAATGTCATGTGGAATAGAGGGCTTACTGCGGAGCAAGCGTGAGATCATGGTGACATGGGGTATCTCAATACGCGTCCACATCGCCTACGTGATCCCTGATGCCCATACTACCGCTGCATACATCAATGCGGGTGTCAATAGAGTATCAAAGAGCCACCCCTTAGTCCGGGGCTCCTAAAAATGAGCATGAAAGCAGCGTCTCTCCAATCTTGCCAGTGCCGCATAGCCTTGCGTCAATCTATCTCTCGCTGCCTGTGCCATGGAGAATACCCCCATGCTTCCCGAGAAGGTGATACCTAGGTAGACGTAGGAGTCCACTACCTCTATCTGTCCTCGAGCTGCGGTGAAGGAGGCGCAATGGCGTACTGTCCTCGAGGTATGGAAGATCATGACCTTGGTCTTGCCAAGGTTCACTGTGAGTCCTCTCTCCATGTAGAAGGTATCGAGCGCCTGTAAATGTGACTGCAACCCCTCCTGTGACTCTGAAAGCAGAACAAAGTCATCAGCATATAATAGGATGTGTACTGGCGTACCTCCGAGGTCTCCTCCTAGCCCTCTTGCTCGCTGTATGTACTCCGTGATCTCGTCGATGTAAAGGCCGAAGAGAGCGGGTGAGAGAGGGAAACCTTGTTTCACATCAATGGTGCTAACAAGGCTGTCTGATAGGCCGCCGGGGCAACGCACCCTACCTGTGACTCGTGCATACAAAGCATGGATGGCCCATAGCATGTCTGATGGTAGTTGCAACTCCTGGAGTCTCCATAGTAGTCTCTCTCGAGGGACCATGTCGAAGGCTTTGCGGAAATCCACAAAGCAACAGTGTAGTCTCCGCTTCCTCGCCTTCGCGCTCTCAATCAAGCAACGAAGTACGAAGATGTGGTCGATGGTGGAGAAAGTGCAGTGGAAGCCTGCCTGGCCGGGTGCTCTAATCCCAGCTGCCTCAGTGTATGTACTGAGCTCTGCCTCTAGTACTGCCCCATAGATCTTGGCCAGGCGTCTGTCGTCGTGCCTCCCTCTCTATGATGGATCCCAAGATACTCTGTGCTCTGAGATGTCGGTATAGTCGTCTACACTCCTAATCGTACCACCTATTCTAAGGTGTATGCCCCAGCCGTGTCGAATGTGTGGTGCTATGGGTGGTGTATGGAAAGTTGAGAGTAGCGGATGTGTGGAGGATCGAGGAGAAGTGGGCGGTGAGGGTGTCTAATTGTGCGGAGGGGTCAAGGGAGTAGATGCGCTCTCGAACATGGGAGCTATAGATATGTGCTAGCTCATGTCTAAAGTGAATGGTGGTATGGGCATGTGGCTGTATGGTGGCAGGTATGCATGGTGAGCCGCGTATGGATAGGGCGAGATATGCGTGATCAGCTCCAATCAGTATGGGTGGGAGGTGAATGAAGTGATGAGATGAGTCGCCTCCGGGGGTCCGATAATATAGTGTACCACACTGCCTCCATGTGGAATGCAGGTGAGACCACCCGAGGTGGGCCATGTCGCCATCCCATTATATATAATGAGACGGTGTGCTGCTCCCATCTGGAGTAGGTGTCGGTCGTATGAGGTGGGTGTGGTGGTGTCGGCTGAGGCTCTGAGTGTAGACATGTCCTCCATGGTGCGAAGCATCTCAGGGTCATCAAAATCGTAGATATCACACTGGTGGCTCTGAGTGCGGGCATTGAAGTCTCCTAGAAGGAAGACTTCGCCCTTCCCGGTATACTCCATAATGGTGTCACTGAGGCAGTCATATGGCGATGTATCTAATCCCTCTCCCCCAGAGGGCTGCTCGAGGAAACGTGTGAAGCGTGAGCCAATGGGTGCAATATAGCAGACGGCGAAATACGCTGCTCTCTCCTCTGATAGTTGGAGGCGTACTTGTGCCTCTCGATCTCTGGCTACCACCTGTATCCTATGCTATAGTGACTATCTATAAAGCACGGCTACTTCTCCTGATCCTCGTGTAGTGTGTTGTCGCATCTGTCGACGGTGAGCTAACTCCCACATATAAGCCCTTCATTATTTTGCAAGTTTCACCATGGGTAGAGCCCCTGATGTCATCCATAACCATGTGAAAATTCATAGCCCCACCTCTTGAGAAGGCAATTATTGCAAGGGCATTTATGGTGGCTCGGCATCCCGCATGAAAAGTCATCTCCTTGGGTTGAGAGGAAGAGGCATTGGAAAATGCACTTCCATATCTCAAAAAACCGTAGAGGAGTTGACTACTCAACTCCAATTGAGCCTAAGGGTGGGTAATTTGCCTATGCCTCCATCGTCTAAGAGCACTGTGGGTGCGGGTAATGAACCTCTTCATGATGAAATCCTATCTCCTCAAATTCATGATCAAAGTGCAAGTAAAATGCCACGCACAGAGAGTATGAGTTTCATTGGTGCCAATGTCTCTCCCTCTTTTTCACATCATCCATCACATTCAAAGATCCTTGATAGTAATATATTCATGAGAGGCAATGCAAGGGCTTGAGTGCAAAAGCAACATATGGAAGAGACCACTAGAGAGTTGACCAAAATCTTCATTCAATGTGGCATTCAATTTAATGTTGCTAATACTCTTCCATGGAAGAGGGAAATGAAAGCCGTTCGTAGAATAGGTGTTGCTTGGGAGGGTCCTTCAGGACAAACCTTGCGCACTACTGAGCTCTTAAGTCAAACAAAGCTGGTAGAGACTGAAATGTTATCCCTATGATCTGTATGGGAGAAATATGGATGCTCTATTCTGTGCAATGGCTGGTCGGACATTCGTAGAAGGAATGTCTATAACATCCTTGTGTCCTCTTGCAAGGGCACAATGTTTTTACGTGCTATACCGACCCATGCACCAGGCATAGTAGTGACAGGTGAATTCATATTCTCACATGTTAAGAGAGTCATTGAGGATGTGGGAAGTGAGAATGTAGTGCAAGTCGTGACCGACAATGGGTCCAACTGCGTGTCGATGGGGCGTATGGTTGAAGAGGCATACCTCAAGATTGCATGGACACCATGTGCATCCCGCAGTTTAGATTTGCTTGAAGACATTGGGGCACTTCCATGGGTGAAGTCGATCCTTGATAAAGCAAAAGTCATTGTGAAATTTTTTCACTACTAAGCCAAAAGTATTGAACATCTTTCGTGCCCACTCTACCTTGGATTTCCAGAAACCCTTTATGACACGGTTTTGTTACATGTATATAGTACTTGATAGAGTCCTTAGAGTAAGAAAAGGAGGAGAATCTCTCTTCACACAATTCTAAGCGCTCGTTATGGGAGATGATGAGTTTTGGACGAAGGGAGATACGTTAATAGCTTCCATTCAGCCAGTGTACAGTGTTCTTCTCATCACAGATATGGAAGGCAGCACACTTAGTCTTGTATATGAGTACATTGATCGTATACAAAAAAGCATCCAGAAAGTTGTCGGACTCTCGGACATTGAGTAAGTTTGTCAATTGATCAATCATCATGTGATGTAGTAATAGTAATTTATCATGATTCACATGTATGATGTTTATAATTTTATTGTTTATTATATAGAAAGACCACATTATGTGACGAAGTGAGAAAAAGATGGGATTGGTTTAATAAACCAATCCATGCCGTTGTTCATATTCTTCATCCATTATGGAGAAGTGAGCAACAATTTACAGACATTGAGCTAGAGGATAGCAGGATTGACTACATCATGCGATGGAGCGACGGTGATGTCGGTATTTTGTCACAGTTAGAGAGTGAGAGATTGCAGTTCCGTAGCATGGAGCGCTACTTTGGACAGCCCACTGCACGGCTACGCGAGAACCAGGTTGCTCCCGTCACATGGTGGGAGAAATATGGAGTGAGTACTCCACTATTGGTAAGTATTTTTACCATTTGAATCTTTCAAAACCCATTTGAATCTATTTTTTATGAATCATGATCTATTATTTTTTTCACGAATCATAGCGAAGATTAGCCTTGCGAATTCTTTCGCAAGATTGTAGCACAGGTCCTGCAGAGAGGAACTGGAGTACATGAGCTCTATTCCATACGGAAAAAAGGAATAGATTGAGTTCTCAACAACTTGAGAGATTCGTTTGTTACCATTGTAACCTCAAGTTGTTAGAGACTAAAGGGATCAACATAGCCCCACTACAGGTAAGTTCTAACTTTGAAGTTTTATGAAAGCTTAAAGCTATTTACTAGAGTCTAGACTGAATTTTGATTAAAAAACCGAATTTTGCAGGTGAATATTGATGTAGTTGATATTAGTAAAGTCAAAGATATTCCTCAAATCCCTCACGAAGAGAGGGATATCTTTGCCATGCTTGTAGAGGAGTCTTAGAGATTTGTACGACAGACTCGTAGCCGCACTCGAATTGGTAGGTAAATTATAAATTTGTAATACTATTACGTACCAACTTCTAAGATTTACACATAACACAAGTATACCCATTCCTACGATTTTCTCTTATATATATGCATTGTTTATGTAGGTGATCCATCATTACCGTCCACTAGCCAACATCCACAGAAGTATGTTTCAAGAAGGGGTGGACCACCTCGTGGAAGAGGTGGTGGATCCTTTACCACTCAAAGAGATCATCCAATTGTTCGAGAGGATTGGGAGAAGGATTCAGCCTCATCTTCTAGTGGAGATGATGACTTGGGACGAGAGATTGCTGAGATTGCAGCTACATTTGGACATAAAGACTCAGATAGTACATCTTCATGGGATAGCACATTTGATGATGAGCTCGTAGAAGATGTCTCTACCGAAGACATTGCAGAGTCATCTTAGACTTTAGTTTGTATAGCATGCTTCATATTTTCTGGACATAGTGTGATAGTGATCAGTTGGATCATGATGTACCTTGTTGGATTTAGACTTATGACATGGTTTTACCATTTTTATATGAGACTTGAGTCATGACTCATGAGTCATGACATTCACGGTTCATCATTCATATATACATTCTGCTCTAGTATTGTCTTCTAAGTTCTATACGGTTGTAGATTAAGTTTTTTATGTGTTTTTAGCACTAGATATGTAATGCTACACATGCATTATTCATGGTTTTTTGAAAAAAAAAATTAATGTTGCGACAAAATATAATACTCGTTTTTTATTTCCATTTTTTTAGTACCTTACGTACTAAACGTTTTAAAACCCGTTTTTAAAACTTGTTTTTAAAACTCACTTTGTACTATGGTATCAGATCCTTCGGATACAGAGAAAGTGATCTATTTCATGAATCATTATTCATATATGATATTATACTTTATATCATTGTGATTTTTTTTTTATATTTGTTAAAACATTTGCAGGCATCATGATTTGTGTGAAGTTGTGCATGGGAGATGGGATTTGGTTTCACAAAACAATCCACGTAGTTGCTCACATACTTCACCCTTAATGGAGATCTTCGGCTCTGGATAAAAACATCACTTTAGAGGATAGTTGGATAGAGTACTTGAGACAATGGACTGGAGGAGATATGGCATTGTATTCACAGCTAGAAAGAACATCTTCAATTTCGGTCCATGGAGAGGTACTTTGGACAGCCCACTATGCAATTGAGAGAGAATCAGGTTTCCCCTATCACTTGGTGGGAAATATATGGTGTTGGTACTCCTCTATCGGTATGTTTCTCCAAAATTATGATTTGTTTTCTATTATTATTGTGATGGAATCATTATACTTATCTATATAAATTGTCATGACTCATATTCCTCTTCATAGAGGAAATTAGCACTACATATTTTATCTCAAGATTGTAGTACCGGCCCAACAGAAAGAAACTGGAGCACGTGGGCATTGTTTCATACAAAAAAGAGAAACAGATTGAGCCCACAACAACTTGAGAAACTAGTGTACACACATTGCACCACCACAGGTATACAGGTATTTGTGATTTGTTGCAATTTGTTAAGCTTAAATTCTTGACCATTGATTAAATACATATTTTATTGGATTTTTAGATGAATGTGGATTCCATTGATATTTCCAAAGCGAAAGATATCCCTCAAATCCCCACAAAGGAGAAGGATATCTTTTCCATGCTATTTAGAGAGTCTCAATTGTTTGTGAGACAAACACGAAGAAGAGCAAGAGGAAACACAATTGGTATATTCTAATTTCTATAGACTATTATCTATAATGACTAGTCCATGACATATGATAAGTCTTACGGTTTAAGTTTCAATGTTAATTTTTAAGACTGAATTTCATACTTATAATTCAAATTGTTGCATGTTCAATAGATCCTAATGCACCATCTACTAGTCGAAGACCTAGAAAAATGGCTTCCCGTCGAGGTGGGAGAGAACGTGGGAGAAGAGGAGGCCACATGGGTGGCACCATCCACCCAGATCCAACCACTAGTCTACCAAAGGATTGGGAGCAGAGATCGGCAGCATCTAGCAGTGATGATGATGGCGATTCACTTGCGGACATAGAGAGAGTCATGGATCTTCATAGTGATAGTGGATCTACCTCCTCATGGGCTAGTTCATTTGATGAGGATGTTGAGATTGATGATATTGTAGATGAAGAGTCCGAGCCTTGACTTTCGATGCTCGACTCTTTACATTTTATTGTTACTGTTCATGACTCATGATGTACACAGTATTCGGATTCCACTTTCGAGATTCCATATTGTTCTTGACTCTTTATGCTATGTTTGTAGTACTTACACTTTTATTAATTCATGGATCATGTATGATGTGTTTTGTCACTTGTAAGTTGTGGTAACTTGTAAGTTGTAACTTTTAACTAGTACAATATACTTAAATGTTTCTTGACTCATGTCTTCGCATTCTTATGAATTGTACTAAAATGAATCATAATAAATATTTTATATTTGATTCACTAAGCTTCATATGTTTCTATACAGACTACAATATATCTATAATTTCTATAAATAAAAATCTCTTTGAGTGGATAAAAACCACGATTTTTATTTTGAGTATGAACGATCTAAATGATTTAACAATTAAATCTCGGTTTAAATCTTATGATTTAAATCTCTCGGTCACACTATGTAGGCAAGAGATGGTTGAACCACGCCCTAAGAGAGAGGACTAGGAAGTAATCCTCAACCACGGCTTTTGGGACAAGTGGGTTAACCCATCATACTCCTAACGTGTAGGTCATGAGTTCAATTCCCACAATTGATATCAGAGCCTAAGAAGTAGGCTTGGGCAAGTGGATGGAAGGCACGTGCGTTGCTTTCGAAGATGAGCCCATCAAAGATTACAATGTATATCCCAATCCGTAGGTCAGATTTAGATGTGTAAGATACCACTGGAAAGCTCTCGTAACAAACTTCCCAATGGAAGCACAAGATTAAAGATGCAAGATACCTAACATGGATGAGAACCAGTGCAGAACTGGCATGCATACTGCTCGATTGAAGGCATTCATTCGATTCGGTATGAACCGAACGAACCGGATTCATTCACTTCGTTCAAGTTCAATTTTTTAAGCATCGATTTCGATGCCCTAAAATTTGCTCTGTCGAACGTGAGAGGCTCCACTTTACCTCCTATGACGGTTCTCGAGACTCGAGAGCACGCGTTTGCATTGACTCTTGAGCTTCTTAACTTTGCAACTTGGCCTTCACACCTTGAACTTCCTCGCTCCGTACTATCGAGCCAACCCATTGCGCGAGCAAGCTAGAGAGAGAGAGAGAGAGAGAGAGAGAGAGAGAGAGAGACTACTTGCTAAATCACTTGCACTCTCAAGACTCAAGAGTGAGATAAGAGACTAATAGTGCATACTA
Source organism: Ceratopteris richardii (assembly GCA_020310875.1). Lineage (NCBI taxonomy): Eukaryota > Viridiplantae > Streptophyta > Polypodiopsida > Polypodiales > Pteridaceae > Ceratopteris > Ceratopteris richardii. The sequence goes on from CM035444.1 coordinate 105,815,486, forward strand.
TATAGCTTTAGTACTTATTGTGCTTTTTTTTATCATCACCATGCCTCATTGAATTCCAAGTGTTTGGAAAGACCATACCTCGAGCCACTCACTTGCAGAGGTAAGTTCCGGTTCTTCCACATGTAGATGGGTGTGCAAATATTGTGGGAAACATATTGCATCACCACGACACGTCTCATCCGCCATGTGTATGGATTGGGAGGGATGGGAATCAAGGCATGTATGATGGTCCCTTCGACGATGGCAGAGGCAGTGTAAAAAGAGAATAATCTTGCACAAGTAGCTTCGTCAGCTCATTGACTTGAGTCAGCGGCTACTTTTATGGATTTATTGGAAGAGGCTGAAGTAGCCATGGGAGGGATAGGGCCTAGTTGTAGCAAGGTGAGAAGTAGAACATCTTCCGAACGTGAGGAACACGATAATGATGATCCTATACACGAGCCCTCCCACACACCTAAGCAAAGAGAATCCCATTCATCTTTCTTATCTTATTGGAAGAGGCTGAAGTAGCCATGGGAGGGATAGGGCCTAGTTGTAGCAAGGTGAGAAGTAGAACATCTTCCGAACGTGAGGAACACGATAATGATGATCCTATACACGAGCCCTCCCACACACCTAAGCAAAGAGAATCCCATTCATCTTTCTTATCTGTTGGATTACAAAGGCAACGACAAAAAGTTGCCAAAATTGAGATTGAACGTTGCATCTTAGAGTGCAACCTCTCTTTCAATGTAGTCAAAACGGATGCATGGAAGAAAATGGTCAAAGCAATCGCTCAAGTAGATCCATGTGATAATTGGCATGGAGTTGACTACAATAGATTGCATGGGCCTATCCTTGTCGAGGAGAGAGAGAGAGAGAGAGAGAGAGAATAGAAGTCCTCGTAAGTTCCATAAAATTGGGTTGGCAAGTATATGGATGTTCTATTTTGTCCGATGGTTGGAGTGACATGAGACGTCGCCATAACATCAACATTATGGTTTCATCTTGCTTAGGCACATATTTCATGAGAGCCGTAGATTGTAACGAGGTAGGTACAAGGATAACTGGGGACTTTATCTTCGAGCATATTAAAGTGGTCCTACAAGAGGTTGGGGTAGAGAACGTGGTACAAGTTATCACAGATAATGCCTCTAATTGTAGAAGGATAGGGGAGTTGCTTGAGAGAGAGTTTCCCACGATTGTTTGGACTCCTTGCACAGTTCATTGTCTTGACTTACTTTTCGAGGATATCGGAACGTTGTCATGGTTAGAGCCTTTTGTTCGTGATGCTAAGCGTATCACAACTTTCATACGCAAAAACCGTCAAGCTTTGAGAATATTTAGAAGCTACAATCAGAAAGAGTTGGTTCGTCTATCTAGTACTCGATTTGCGTGCATTTATTATGTTTTGATTCGTCTACATGATTGTGTGGATCCCCTCCGCATGACCGCTATAGACATGAGATGGATGGCTATGGCACAGGGGAGACAAAGGCTGCACGTTATGTGCAAAGGAAGATTTTGGATGTGGACTTTTGGATGGAGATTCAAAATATTATCCCCATTCTCAAGTTCATACATGTACTTCGAGTTGTTGATATGGAGGGGTCCACTATTGGCCTTGTTTATCATTTATACCTACAGATGCGACATGCCATAGAGTTATCATCGTCATTATCGATCCCCAAGTATCTTATTTGTGCAATTTTATATTTAAATTATAATTCCAAATGCCAATTTTGTTTTTCATATTGATTATTTTGATTTGTTATATGCGAACTTCTTTTAAGGAAAAATGATGCATTGAGGCTTGTTGATTCACGATGGGACTATCTATCACACTCCATTCATGGATTCGCAAGTCTTTCACATCCATATTTTAAAAGTCCAAATTTGTGGAGTAATGGTACACTTCGTCATATGAAGGACTTGTATATGGAGAGGATTTTATCTCTCGATGCATGCCACCTCCGTACGACCAGAGGGGACATCTCGACCATTGGAATGGTGGAACCACTATGGATATGGTTATCCACATACGTCACGGCATGCTTTATGAGTTTTGTATCAGGCATATATCCATTTTTCTAAGCTAATTGAATAATTATTCATGACTATTCAACATTTGTTTGTGTCATATAATCATTGATCATTGATTTAGGATTCATCTACGTCACCTTGTGAGCACAATTGAAGCACATTTTCTCTAGTGCACACCAAGCTCCACAATTGCTCGAGTGTTGCATAGCTAGAGAGAGTGGTCTTTTGTAAGGCCAACTTACATTTCTTACAGAGCTTAAGGGATTTTAAAGGTCCTAGACACGTATATTAGTGAAAAATGCAATAATAGTTTTTCTAATTATACATATATAATTTTTTAATAATCCAGTTTCGCATGTTTTCTAGGTGTTAACAGCCTTCTGTATTTGAGACTGCTCTTACAGCACGTAATGAGGTTCCAGTCGAGTCGTCTCTTCATGATGAACAAGATGACATCTACCGTATGTTACATTTGGGACGGAAAGCTATTGATCGATGAGTTACGAGAGCTCGCTCATAGAGCCTCAGAGGCTATCCAGATCGAGTCGACAATAAGCGCAGACCAATGCTCCATCTACTAGCGTTGTTGCACCTAGAGGGGTGGGGCACAAGTTGCACACTCATAGGAGAGGAGATGGAGTACCACCACAGGAGGATATAGATGATGATATACAGGACAATCCACTTGCGGATATAGAGATTGATGTACCACTTCCAAATTACGATGATGAAGGAAACCCTATCATTATGGATGTGGTTCCTTCATCAGAGTCTTCTTCATCACATCCATTTACCATGGATGACTCATAGTACTTAGTATTTAATAATTGCTAGTGGACTCTGCTTATCACATTCATTATTTTTCTTCAGTTGTATTCCATGGACTATGATCCATTAGGTATTTGCCAGAGTCCCTAGTTTTGAGATGAGTTTGTTGGACGGTGGATCTTCATACATGATCATTGATATATGCCATGGCCCATATGGTCAGTTGTCATTGGTTATGATTTTGTATTTGTCATTGACATTGTATATTTTATAATCCACGTGGTGGTGCTAAGGTCTCTCTACTTTTGATTATTGTCTATCAAATTTTCAAGTTTTGGATTATCAATTCATTTGCAAATTTGCTCTTACTCTTTTATGTAGATTCTACATGCTTATACTATGATGTTTTAAAAGTTATTGTGTGATGTGTTAAATTGTGATACATACATATTTCATTTTCAATTTTGAAATGGCATGTATGATGTTTTCAAATTCCAAACTCAAACCTTACCCCTGAGGTAAGGTGCGTAAGGTGCATTCGGTTTGGTGCATCGCATGATGTAATCAATCCAACTATCCTCTAGCTCAATGTCTGTAAATTATTGCTCACTTCTCCATAATGGATGAAGAATATGAGCAACGGCATGGATTGGTTTATGAAATCAATCCCATCTTTTTCTCACTGCATCACATAAAGTGCTCTTCCTATATAATAAACAATGAAGTTATGAACATATGATAAATTACTATTAGAATTTAGTACATACCTTACCATCTATGAGGTCAAGCTTATCACAAAGATATGTCAAAGAATAGTTATTCATCTATATAGTCAAGACTCAAAAGTGAATGCCATGAAAATAATGGCACCAACCTTTTAATGCATGGATCACCACCAACAATCCCTTTTCTTATGTGGTATACCACCTTTGCATATCAGTAAGCTTGTAGCTCTTAAATGCCACAAGTTGGAAGTCTTGATAAAGAGAGGCCTCTTTGATCAAATCACTAACATTCGTCTCCGTCGCAGGGGCATTGACAGACCCACGATCCATAGCTCAAATGCAAATTAACCAACCATTTTATTATCTAAAGACACTAATATTGCTCCTAAATCCACGAAATAGGTGGACTAATGTTAGGCTACAAATTATGGTCAGATCACTAGCATTCATCTTTGTTGCAGGGCTCTGACAGATCCACAATATGCAACTCAAGTGCAAATGTAATGAATCATTTTTATTGTTAAAAAACACTAATATTTCTCCTCAATAGGTGGACTAAATGCTAGGCCTATTGATACATTAATCATCAATTCTAATCTTCTCATGCTTAAGAGCTCTAGGGTTAAGGGCTAGGAGGACTCTTGGAGGTGTATATGCAGATGTGGACGAGTTTTTGACAGCTGATCCTTGTTCTTCTTCACACTTCTTAGTGTGCAATGATGCTGATTTTGTAGAGTTGTGGCTTCTCCTTTAGGGTTTCTTCACGTGTTGCTGCTGTACCAGGTGTTAACCTACCACTTTATCGTGACTCACGAGAAGTGACCATTGTTGCTGCTCTACATCAGAGAAGACCTAATTTCAGATTAGAGTTTGCTGTAATAACTGTTTTGAACAGTTCATATCCTTATTTTTGCACATATTCACTCACATAATACCTTTTAGACACTCACACAACTTTTTGTAGCTAGAATCCTCAGCCTAATTTCAGATTTTTGTATCATACACACATCGTCTATTGACATTTTGCATTTATTAGTGTGTGTAGTAGCATTAAACTGCTGCACTTTTATAATTATAGTCTTATTTCTCTACTGATCAAATCAAGTGTGTTATTTGCTAAGGTTCAAGTGTTGGAAAGATCTTGGATTTACCTATGACTTCCAACAAAATCAAATAGTTATCCCTTGAACCTGCTCTAATACCATGTTGGGTCTTTTCTCTTCAAGAAAGTATAGTGCATCGACTAAATTCATTCAACACACATTAAAAAGAGACTTGAAGTAGAAAAATAGAGAATATGTAAATCTGAAATTCATTTACATATGAGAAAATGTTGAAATCAGCAGCTCAGCTGCTGTGTATACATCAAAGAATATTGACATTGTCAATAACTGAAGCAAACTCTGAGAAAATAGGGAAAAATAGGGCTGTATAGTCTGAATATCAATATATGACCAAGAATGAGAAGAAAAAACATATGCACCTGGTATAACTGAACTAGACGATATGTTTTTCTATCCACATAAAGAAGATCAGCTGATGAAAATGTTGTAGGATAGCTGCACTGCTGATATGAGGTCCCAAAAACTGTGTGTATTCAAAACCTTGTGCATCCCTCCTTCATAAAGGATTGTTGCGGGTAAATTTAGAAAAAGTTGGCCAAAAAAAGTGGTGGGCTTCTAAAAGTACAAAACTCTTTTAGCTTTTAATCTGCCACATGTTACTTTTAGCTATTCATATTGTCCTTTTCTTCATCTTATCTTTCCACAAGCAATCTCAACCTTCCCTTGATTTTTAACATGGGCAGCTGCTTTGGGTATGTTCATAGTTAGGTTTGAACAAAAGATTTTTTTTCCCTAGCGATTGTTACTCCCATATCAACAAATAACTCTCCCAACTTCTAAGAATGACAACATAAAACAAACTCCTCTTACATCTTTTTCTCTCTTTCTACAACACCATCTTGTTTTGCAGTTAACCTAATACTAGGTTGATGTGTGACAAATTTACATTGAAAAAATCTTGAGGTGCTTTTAATATATACTCCCTTATTTTGAATGTTAAGTTTGTAACTTCAAGTTTGTTCCACTTTCTAGTCTATTGAGTAATCTCTTGAAGATGGAGAATGTTTCTACTTTGGTTTTGAGACCAAAAATACATGAACAATCTTGAAAAAAAATCATCCATGAATGTAGCAAAATGTATATTGTTGGACACAAATCTTGTTCTCATAAGATCATATACCTATCAATGAATACATTGCAAGTTCCTTCTTCTACTAGCTAAATTACCTTTGTTCAACGGGGGGCAATGCAACTATCTATGTATGCATCCTTCACAAGAATTCAACAGAGGTATTTCTATCTCATGTGGTTTTCATTCTTCAAATAAATGGGACTTTAGTAATTCAAGTGCCCATACCTCACATGAAACAAAGCTTTGCATTTTCCATTGGCGTCATATATTCTAAAATTGTCATAGCTTTTAAAGTTTACTTCATACAATGATCCATAACCGAAAAAAAGAAGCATAAATAAATGACATCTAAGTCATCCTTCATAGATATAGATCTCCATAGGATATTTACAGAATCAATGTTCATATGAAAAGATCCATAAAAATCTATGTACTAAGTTCTAACATATACGATGCTAAATGATGAAAACAAACTTAGAGTATCTTATGAGATTCATTATTTGCACAAATACAAGTCTTTCTTAAAAATGCAAATGACATTTTTTTAATACAAAATCTTCTAAGATGTGATATGCTCAAGTGCATCACTATCGAAAAAACCATAGTGAAGATGATTGAGCAATGAGAAGCCTAAAGAACTAGATTGATTTCTTCTTTGTCATCTTTGAATTTTAATCATGTAAAGAGATGCATTGTTGTCTTTCTCCATTGTATTACTTCCTTAGATTTTGCTATTCTCTTTCGAGATTCTCCTATAAGACCAAGTTTCTTCGTGGTTTTATTTTCAATTTTTTTCTTATTTGACTTTGAACTTGAACTAGAACTTAATTTTATATTTTAAGATTCAAGATCATGATTAGATTTGTACTTCTTCTTTTTAATATTGGAAGCATCTTCTCATTAGGTTCCATTTTGTCTTTCTCAATTGTATTGCTTGGCACATCTTCCGTAGATCTCGCTATTCTCTTTCTCAATTCTCCTGTAAGGCCAAGTTTCTTACAATGATAACATGAGCCAAGCTTCTTTGTGGTCTTCTTTTCGATTTTTTTCTTATCTGGATTTGAACTTGAACTAGAACTTAATTTTATATTTTAAGATTCAAGATCATGATTAGACTTACTTGACTACTTTGAGATGTTTTGCCTTTGCTTGTTATTACGAAGGCAAATTATGGATTATATCTAAAGTAATGTTTTTAGGAGTTTATTCCTATTGAAGTGATAAACCCTCAAATTTTGCAAGAGTCAAAGTTTGTGCATTCCGCTCATAAACAAACAAATCAAAGAAACATTATGAGTCGTTGATTGTTAATCACTTCATCAATGTTTAAAAACCAAAGAGGATATTCTTTGTTTCAAGTCATTAAAATCTAACTTTGTATTTAAAGTTGTGAAGTGAAAAGTTTGAAGCCCTAATAGAATAGATTTTTATTTGAAAGCCCTTGCACATTTAAAGACTTAATAACAAAAATAACACATCAAAGAATTACCTAAGATCTAACTAGAGGACATTGAACATCCACTTCTTCAAATAAATATTTCCAAATCTCATGAAAAGTAGGTAAAAGTGACTTAAAAACAATTGTTTAGTTATTCTGAAACAATTGCAAGGTGCATTACAAGTTGCAACTATTTGCAAGTGTTTTTATGGAATTTGCATGCTGTATATAAAAACGTTAAGCTTAGATACAACTTGATGCCATAAGATCTATTGAGATTTGATGATTTGAAATAACTTCCATACCTCCACGACCTAATTATGGGTTCCAAAAGAACTTGACTCCATAGGAATCATCACATGGATCTACTTAGGCTATTGTCCTAACAATTTTCTTCCATGCATCAATATGAAATACATTGAAAGAGAGGTTGCATTCAATTGAGGTGAATTGAAACGCTCTATCTCAATCTCTATAGCTATTAGTTGGTGCTTATAAGCCATTAAGTAAGAAAGGAAAATAGAGTGATCAATGATGCTTGCTTAGGCCTCTATGGAAAGGATTTATCAACAAGGATAGATTCCTCACTCTCATAATGTTTAGATGCAACTCTACCTTTCTCATGAGTAGTGGGAGGCCATACATCCTAACAGATTTACAACAAAGGATGCAAACTCATGATAAGGTATAATACATGCTTGTGCAAGATTATTCTCCTATAGCACTACTATTGTTATGTCCAAAGGGACCTTCAAACATGCACCAAACCCCATCCCTCCTAACCTAAAGAGTTAATAAAGCATGACACATGAGACAAGTTGTCAAAACGCTAGTTGTGAGGATCCATTTGTTCAAGATTAAACATAAATGTGTAGTATATTAGAAAGAGGTAAGTGTGACCTCTTTTTATCTATTGTTCTAGAGGGCTATTCATAGGAGTGCCAAGTTCCACTCATGTTAGAGGCCACATGGGACCTTAGATGATATTAGATATAGATGTGGAGAGAGTCGAGACCTAGGATTGCATGATGTGGAGGTAAAGCATACACATGATCTTGTGTATTTTGAGTCAGAAACAAGATTGTCTCCAACAACACCATCTAGGAGAGTTTGATGGGATACAACATTAGGATACAAGAGGTTTGGCACAAGAATTCAAGTTCACATCACTGAATGAGGGTTATTAGTCATGGCCTTGATCGAAGCCACCCACGCACAATCCATAAGGCACATGCATGCACCTTCAAGAGGATATGGGTTGGTTCAAGGCACCCTTCACCTCCTCCCTTTCATTTTGAGTACATGAAGGCTCCACATACTCCCTAAAAAAGAGCTAAAGAAACCTATGTGGGATTACATAAGCCCTCATGGGTGCAACAGATGCACCCAAAAAATCGACACCACCTTATTCGTGCAAAAAATTTAAGATTAACGATTAAACAAGCATTCTTAACAAGACTAAGGGCATCGTTAAGATAAGGTAAGCTAAATTAGAGGGAGATGATCAAGCACATGCAATCTTTGTGATAGATTTGACTTAGTCTAGAGAAATATTCAAATCTCGTCCATGCCTTTTGGGCACTAATGAAAGCCATTACCTTTCCCCTACTCCATTCTTTCTTCCTAAGAAACATCTAGTAACCTATCCTAATTTTTCAGCCCATAACTTGGTGATTGAATGTCCCGATTAAAAAATTATGGTTCAATTCAAAGGACACAAGGAGTGCTACAAAGATATGTAAAGAAACTTGGCTTTAAACAAGGATGAGAGTTTCTACATGGGTCTAAAGATTCGGGGAGAAATTATTCAATCCCTTCTTGAAGCAATAACTTGCAAATATAAGAGTCCGAATGGAATGTTTTGATTTCAACTCACCCAAGGAGGATGAATAGTAGGTTTTTACGTGATTTCTAAGCCTAAGAAAGAAATTTTAACATAGGTGCTCATATTGTTCAGAATTTACTAAAAATGTTTATAAGCATGTTAATGGCACTTTTGGCATTAATTGAGCAAAATCGTTGGTTTGAAAATGCTCCAATGCCAATAGGACACTTCAAAGTTTTGTTAAAGGCATGGCAAGAAAAGATCCAAAGGTAAAAAAATTCTTCCAAGGCTTCAAAGTCAACCATAAACTTTTTCTATGTTCTTTCTTGTTTATGGACATAGCTGAATGCATATGCATGGGTTAAAACTTAAAAGCATAGTTTTTCCATATGCAAACCATACGGTTAACGTATACGAGTATAGAAGTACTAAAAAAGTATGGCATTTCTTTTAAAATATCAAGAAGTGATATCATACATTAGAACAAAAAGTATTGAACATCTGGAATCTTACATATACGATAACATAATATTAAAGATCGGAATTTTGTTGGCTACTATAGCTTAGGGTGCAGTATCTATGTATGGATATGATGGAAGAGAATATTTCAAGATAAAATTGGTATGGCTTTGTCCTTAACTAGAATTGATGAGAGAGGGAAAAATCACAGATATGAAAAATTTCATACCTCAACCATATGCATATGTTTTCATACGTCTGATATTTTTTCCATATGAGTCTAAAAACAACTAGGGTTAACAGCATAGAGGGAGACACATGATTACTAAATTGTTTATTCTAACTTGATTTGATGGCCATCTTATGTTTGATCAGTATGGCACTATAAAAGGCACATGGATATCAAGATTTTGGTTCAAGGAGTCTCACATAAAGATTTTGAACATTTATCCATGCTTGAAAGCACGAATGATTCATACTTTAAATGCATATTAGCAAGGCTCTAAGATGGTCTGAACTATTAAAAAATAAAAATGGGAATTGCTACTAATTCACTTTCTTGTTGCTAGAACATAAGTTGATGTCATAATTGATCTACTTTAAGCTAGCCAAAGTAGATGGCATTAGCTCTATTATATAAAGCATAGATCCCTAATTAGATAAGAGCTCAAGGATACACAATAAGACAAGGAATCTCGAGAGTACCTAGATATAATCTTGCTACTAACCAAGTCACTAGTTGGATTTAATACTCAAGGGACTCTCGGAGATCGATCATTAGATTATATCAAGGGATATCCATAACTAAGCTATTCTTTGAGCCAAACTAACTTTTGTTTACAAAAATGAGTTCCATCATAGACATGGAATCTCTTTTTGTTAAGTAAGAATTTACTTTTATGAATTGGAAATGGGATTTACTATTATGGGATAGTGAAAATTGTCCACCTTTGAGGACTCTTGTTCTATGCTAGAGAGAAAATTGAGTTCCATCATAGACATGGAATTAGTACCTAGATATAATCTTGCTACTAACCAAGTCACTAGTTGGATTTAATACTCAAGGGACTCTCAGAGATCGATCATTAGATTATATCAAGGGATATCCATAACTAAGCTATTCTTTGAGCCAAACTAACTTTTGTTTACAAAAATGAATTCCATCATAGACATGGAATCTCTTTTTTGTTAAGTAAGAATTTACTTTTATGAATTGGAAATGGGATTTACTATTATGGGATAAAGAAAATTGTCTACCTTTGAGGACTCTTGTTCTATGCTAGAGAGAAAATTGAGTTCCATCATAGACATGGAATTAGTACCTAGATATAATCTTGCTACTAACCAAGTCACTAGTTGGATTTAATACTCAAGGGACTCTCGGAGATCGATCATTAGATTATATCAAGGTATATCCATAACTAAGCTATTCTTTGAGCCAAATTAACTTTTGTTTACAAAAATGAGTTCCACCATAGACATGGAATCTCTTTTTTGTTAAGTAAGAATTTACTTTTATGAATTGGAAATGGGATTTACTATTATGGGATAGTGAAAATTGTCTACCTTTGAGAACTCTTGTTCTATGCTAGAGAGAAAATTGAGTTCCATCATAGACATGGAATTAGTACCTAGATATAATCTTGCTACTAACCAAGTCATTAGTTGGATTTAATACTCAAGGGACTCTCGGAGATCGATCATTAGATTATATCAAGGGATATCCATAACTAAGCTATTCTTGGAGCCAAACTAACTTTTGTTTACAAAAATGAGTTCCATCATAGACATGGAATCTCTTTTTTGTTAAGTAAGAATTTACTTTTATGAATTGGAAATGGGATTTACTATTATGGGATAGTGAAAATTGTCTACCTTTGAGGACTCTTGTTCTATGCTAGAGAGAAAATTGAGTTCCATCATAGACATGGAATTTCTTTTTTGTTAAGTAAGAATGTATTTTCATGAATTGGAAATGGCATTTACTATTATGGGATGGTGAAGATTGTCTACCTTTGAGGAATCTTCTTCTATGCTAGAGAGAGAAGGACTCATCATCCATGGGAAAGCATTTCAATAGACAAAGGTAGATCTCTTAAGTAGGCACCTCCTTAAGATCTCGAATTATCCGCCATAAATTAGGTAAGATTTGTTCTTCCATTGGCATTTGAAATGGAAGAATTTATCGCTACAAACATTAGGCACTCATACTAGGAGTTACGAAGGGGGGATGACTCTATAAGAAAGAATGCCTCTAATTAGATCCATTTATAAGGTATGATTACCAAAGAAGGTTTTATCTTAGTAGGACACAATTGTTTTTTAGCATGTTTCCACACTATGTGATTCGAGAGAGATTTTCTAGTATAGTATTCATTTGAATGACCAGTGGTCATACCATGTTGGATCTTTAGCTCTAGATAGGAGTTCATTTATTCCACTCTTCATTGGAAGCTTTCCTTTATTAATACGGGGAATTCGTTCTCCATTGAATTCGGTATTCACTCATATAGTAACCCATACATATGTAAGGATACTTTGATATTTAAGGAGCTCATAGATATGCTCTCGTCTACGAAAGAGAGACTTTATAATATCTCTATGATGGAAGTGAGTAAATTTTACTCCTAGAGATGATTCATCATCTAGCTTCTCTTTTTCGAGAGTACCATTCTCTCAAATTCTCAAGCATCCACACAAAAGATAGGAATGGAGCTATCGGACAATTTGATAGGTAGCTATCAGTTCATAAACAATGTAAGCCCAATTGGGACAGGTACAAATAATCATATTAAAATGCACCCCTAGGTCCATTGGTCTCTTCGCAAAGTTGTTACATTTCTATGATTCCCATTCTTCTCATGAATTTTTAAATTCATAAGCATCTACATGAAAGATACCAATCAACTTTAATTTGGAGTGAGAAATAGAAAATGAGGACATACAAGAAGTAGAATTTCACAGGAAACTAAGTTTTGCTCTACATATTCCATGAGATGGCATCAAACTATTGCAAAAGTACATATAAATGGGAAAAGGCTAAGACAAAAGAAGATTGAACCTTTCAAAATGGGATTCAAGTCAAGAGCTTTAAGATTACCACAAAAACTAGGTCATCTTGGGAGTGTGATACTTTTGTAGCAAGTTGCAACAAATAGATTACCATGGAAACAATTTTCCAAGAGAATCGTGACTAAAAACACCCAAGTTTGATTAAACCACTAGATAATGGCCAAAATGCATATTCCAAATGCAAACTTCATATTGCCTATATCAATTTCACTTAAGGAACCAATTATCTATACAAGCGCCTAAGTATTTAGAACATAGGACAGTGCCTAAAATGCATTCTAAACACAAACTTAGAAGTTAAAACTACCTATATCAACTTAATTCAAGGAATAACTCCCACTTAAAATCAATTATGATTACAAGTCATATGTGATGCCTAAAACGCATTGTAATTAATATATGGGCCATAATATGAGGTGATTCAAGTGCCCAAGGGCTTCCTTTTGATATTCTTGATGAGCGCTAAGATATGCCTTTCATCAAGGAAAAGGGAAGGGCCTACAACACACGTAACGTTATAGTGCGCTATCTTTGTCTTGCTCATGAATAAAACCAAAATTCTAACTAGAAAACCTTAGAAACCAGAGACTCGAGTGATTAACTTCATACCCATATAAAGCTATCCAAACTTGTAAGAGTAAAAAGTAAAAAGATCACCAACTACCATGAAATGGATAGTCCCATAGTACATACAGACTCGGCAGCTCCAAAGTGAATGTTGAAATTTTGGAAGTGACCTAACGAAGTATGAACATGGAACTTGGGCATGATTTATGACCCTTGTTAGTAAAGATGCAAATGTGTGTGTCCTATACACAAGTATAATGATGTAAATGAATGTGGATCTCTACAAAGGAGAAAAAGAGAACAAATAAAAATAAGAACTTCAAGGCATGCACAAAGATATTTGTATCCCACATTTCTTTTAAACATCTAAATACAGTCCACATAGAAACACACACGTAAAGATGCATGGATACAAGAAGCTGGATTAGAATGTACTTTACATATTCAAAAATTAATACACTTGATGCTTTAAAGCTCCCAGATTTTAAAACACAAGATGAAAGAACCATATAGTGAGTGTATCATTACATGCATATCACAAACACATAGAGAAGCATGAATAGAGTAAGCTGTATTTAACTTTAACCATTTTCAGTAAGATCAAAACAATAATCATTTCTACTAAGGCGAATAAATAGTATGAATCCTTACCATCTCCTGGTATGCTTAAACATGCACTGACCATCTTTTCTGGATCCTGACAATGGCTTCCTTCACAGTTTATGCTGGGCCTTTGATTATCCGCATCTGAATCAGGCACAGTCTTATTCGCCACTGCAGGTGTCTCAACATCAATACTGGTAGGTGGAGAGGCAATATTACTAGTAATATTCGATTGTGAGTCCTTGTTGTCTTGGGATGCACTCTCATGACCAGTATCAGCTGGGGAATTCCCATTAGGTGTTGATTTGCTCTCTGGAGGAGGAAGAGCCGCATCCTCTTTGGGCCTGTTTTTCCTGGACTCCTCCTCCTTCTCACCCTGTAGTTTTCTTTTGTTAGTGATCGGATAATATGGTTGTTTGTGCACCATCATGTGCATGAAAATGAAGTTTCTAGAGACACAAAACGGATTAAAATTTCATTTGGAAGAAGAAGGTAACTTTATGAAGAAAATAAGCTGTGCTTGATGTACAAATGCCAAGGAATCAAGAAGAAATTATCAATTCTATGATTGAACGGAAAAGAAGACCTTTGGTTCCACTCCTTGCAACTGTCTAAATTGATGCAATATTTGACTTCCACCTGATAACTGTTTTTGAGTTCCTCCACCGACTTGAGCAGTGACCACACCTGTGAAACCTCGCTCCTGAAGAGAAAGCAATGATATCGGACAATACAAAAGAACCCCAACGCACAATAAGAGAACGAGATTGTGTCCATCCATTGGATGATTCCTTTGGTCACAAATGAACTTTTTGCCGTAAAGAAAGAAGCAATTACGTCTCACTCATCAGCTAATCAAAACTTTCAACTGTAAAAGCCTCGATATTATCGATGGAAAGAAGCTCGGACGCAGCCTCTGCTTATTTAAGTGAGACTATTTCAGAAGCTATATAGATTCTTCACACACCGATACCGACCCTGGATTTATCCAAGAATGCTTCATCCCGACAATTACACTGAAAAGCCCGCTTGCATATCTTGCAAGTTCGAACACGGAAACAAATGACCTTTCAGTGCTCCATCAAAGCGAAAGAATCACGATACATGCCTTTCGTTGACAAATGAAATAGTGTGCCGAAAACGGCTATGACGATTGAAGGCGACCAGAAAGGTGTCAGAAGCCGATGTCGACGGTTTAACGCTAGCAGGAATTACAGTCTACAAGGAAAAAGGATTGGAAGCTGGCTTCGAGTAAGCAGCAGTCTCCTGTTGGGGAATCCGAGCTCCCCCTTTGTCCAATTTTTGTCCTGATCTCTTCATACTATGCTCCTCAATGAGTAACGGACCAGTTGTGTCGCAAGGTCTTTTGAAATGGCCAGCGATTTCCCACGAGTTTATGAACTTTTGTATTCATTGACTTGCTCAGATTATTTTTATATGATTTTTTTTTTTCATATAAGAAGAGGAAGAGACCAAAAAGAAAGTTTGAGGAATTTATCTAATAGTCATTTTGAAAGCTTTAAGGCAAAAGATATCACAACAATGTCTAACAGCGCAGCTCAAATGATGGATCTTTCATGTGTATCTCTTCCTTCTTCTATAACTCTATCTCTTGGTTATGGTTGTGGTTTGTACTCTTCTTGGAATGACTACTGTACCAAGATTTCGACGATTTCTTCCACTTCTTGAGCTTCAATTAGTGATGTAGGTCTCTCATACTACTGGATCCACACTTGAAACTCTATTAACTGATTTTGGAGATTGACCATATCTGTTGACTTTGAAGTATGGATGGTCAATTTTGGGACAATCGTTGGTGGTGGTGCTTGCAATATTGCAAGTTGTTGTCTTTGTAATTGATTGACCTCCTCTATTAACTTTTCATGCAATTTTAGCAGGTTCATATATTGCTTCAAAATTATCTTCAGACTCTCTTGAGGGATTGCTTGAAACTTTGTGGGGATAATAGGAGCACTTCACATGTTGGAGGGGGAATTGGGGATTGTGAGATTATGGGGGGTGGGGAGGTGCAGTGAGTGGTGGTCAAATGTCCATAGGGTTGGATATGGTCATGTGTAGGGTGTCAATAGTGAAAAGTGATATTGTGGTTGTTGCGTGTGATGGTGTGCTTGTGACATTAGAC
Source organism: Ceratopteris richardii (assembly GCA_020310875.1). NCBI lineage: Eukaryota > Viridiplantae > Streptophyta > Polypodiopsida > Polypodiales > Pteridaceae > Ceratopteris > Ceratopteris richardii. The sequence goes on from CM035444.1 coordinate 105,831,304, forward strand.
AAAAATTGTGCAAAAGTGGAAACAGGCTGGGAATCAGTTGGTAAATATTAGGGATGATGCATGTGTGAAGCAGCAAGAGAGTCCCAAAAGGAAGGAAGTGTAGGTGGCGGATGGAATGTTGAAGAAAAAGTAGAGGTAAATTGGAGGGGAAAGGAGTAACAATGTGTGCATGGGAATGGAGAGACTGAGGGTTGGAGAGGAGGAGGGTATGGTGCAATTGGTGGTGAAATATAGGATGTGGTGGAGGTGGAGTGAAAAACTACTGGTTCTGATAGTAAGCTCGTGGGTGTAGAAAGACTTGCATTATACAATGGATTATCATCTAAAGAGAAGAGTTGAGAATGTGAAAATGGTCTATGAAATTCTAAACTTGGGAGAGGCATTGTTGTAGGTACAAGATTTGTGGTGATGGATATTTTAGTGGTTGTGTTTAGAATTGGCTCAAAAGTTTGCAAAGGTGACATGACAGATGTGGGTGTGTGAGGAGATGTCTGGAAGGTGATTTCGGTTGATTGACTAACGGCTCCAACAGTGTACATATGTACAGTGGCAACATGGGTGGTCTTAGAAGATGTGGTAGAGGCTAGAGGGATATTGATGGTCTTGCTAGATTTTTTACTTGAGAGAATATTTGTAATCACTACCAAACTCATGGACTTGTCAGTTGGAAAAGTCACAACTGCATATGAGGGAATATCTCCTAGATTGGAGGACTATTGTTTAGTGAGAGCCAATGGAGGATTCAAATTCAAATTCAAACATCTCATCTATAAAAGATGTCAAAAAACTTGCGGGATGTGTGACTCTATTCCCGAGTATTCCACATTGTAAGAGAGTGAGGTCTACATTGCAACCTACACTTCTCATCATCATTAGGCTATGATTATCATGCCTATGATATTGTACAAGATTGTGTTCTAATACAATAGATCTCCATTTCTCATATATGGTCTCTATGATAGTCACTCATAACAGTCAATCATATCTCAGTCGTTCCTTTATCATTTTCAATGACCAAACACTATCAGAGCTTGAAATTTAGCATAAGAGATTAGGGCATATTAGTGAGAGAACTTTAAAACAAATATGTAGAGACCAATGTGTGCTTGGGATACCTAATGTATCCAAGCAACATATGATTTATAAATGTGATGCTTGTCAGTTTGGAAAATCTCACACGTTACCCTTCTCAAGGAAAGGCTACATGCATGAAGACTACCTAGAGCTTGTCCATACACATGTATGGGGACCTTGAAGTATTCAGTTTCTTTAAAAAGTATCTTGCACTTGTTGAGAACCAAATAGGGAGAAACCTAAAGAGAATAAGGTCAGATGGAGGAGGGTGAGTACTTCTCAAATGTTTTTGATGCATTCTTGCAGGATAGAGGAATCAAGAAATTACAACAAGGTATACCCCTGAGCAAAATGGGGTGGTAGAGAGGAGAAATAGATTAATTGTTGAAATAGCTAGATCAATGTTAAATGAGAAAAAATTACCTAACTACTTGTGGGCAAAGAGTGTATCTATTGCCATTTATCTTGTAAACAGGTTGCCATCCAAATCTCTTAATGGGATGACCCCATATGAAGCATGGCATGGTAGAAGACCTTCACTTGATCATTGTAGGATCTTTGGATGTGTTGCTTATGTGCACATCCCTTCTCAAATAAGAGGTAAGATAGATCCTAAAGTAGAGAAGTGCATCTTCATAGGGTATGACTTGAATCAGAAAGGATATAGGTTCTATAACCCTTCAACCAAAGGATTTATGGTCACTAGAGATGTTGTCTTTGATGAGAGTGATTCTTGGTTTGAAAGTGAATGCAGGAAAGTAAAACTACCTTATGACTTGGAAGAGGAGTTTCCAAGCCTCACTAATAAGGAGCCTAATCAGACTGAAGACATCAACTCAGATGATGAGGACATCATCAACTTAGAAGAATTCAAGGCATGGAAGTCCAAAGGCAAAGTCAAGATGAAAAAGCTGGAGGATATACCTGAATCATCCAACCAAGCAATCAGAAGATCACAAAGGGAGAGCAAGAAGCCAATCAGATATGGGTATGACACTTCCTTAGTTACTAAGCACTTTGTTTATCTTGCAAAAGACTTGTCACTTGAAGAACCATCATCATATGAGGAAGCAAAGACCAAGGCAGAATGGAAGGAAGCTATGGATGAGGAAATTGAAGCACTCAAGGAGAATGATACTTGGAAGCTAGTGCCAAAGAACGAGTCTATGAAGGTAATTGGTTCTAGATGGATCTATAAGATCAAAAGGAATTCTTATGGATCAATAAGCAGGTACAAAGCTAGACTTGTGGCTAAGGGTTTCGCACAAACCCAAGGAGTTGATTATGAAGAAACCTTTTCACATGTGGCCAAAATGCCAACCATTAGGGTATTGGTAAGTGTGGCTGCGTCAAAGAATTGGAACATGTATCAATTGGATGTAAAAAATGCATTTCTAAATGGCTCGATTTCAGAGGAGGTGTACATGTCTCAACCTCCTCGCTATGAGGATCCAAGCAAGGTAACATATGTATGGAAATTGAACAAAGCTCTTTATGGATTGAATTAGTCACCTAGGGCATGGAACCATAGGCTGACTACATACCTTCAGGATCAAGGATTCATCATGAGTAAAGCAGATACATCTCTGTTTGTCAAAAGAAGTAATTCAGAGGTAATATACCTATGTGTATATGTTGATGATATCATATCACAGGTAATGATGCTAATGGCATCAAGCAGATCAAGAATCAGATGATGCAGGAGTTCAAAATTAGTGACCTTGGATCACTAAAATATTTTCTTGGACTTGGGTTAGCTATACTAACTTTGGAATTTATATTACTCAAAGAAAGTATATACAGGACATGTTGAAGAAGTTTCATTTGCAAGATGCCAAAGTTGCAAGACTCCAATGGAGGTAAACCAAAAGTTAAGTCCTCATGAAGGTGATGTGCTTGAGAACATTGCAGGTTACCAAAGCATAGTGGGAAGCTTGAACTATGCTACATTGACAAGGATTGATATTGCTTATGGAGTAAGTGTTCTAAGTCAGTTTATGGAAAAACCTAGGGCACCTCATTTGGAAGCTGCCAAAAGGATTTTGAAGTACCTTAAAGGCACTCAAAATCAAGGATTGTATTTTCCTTATACCTCAGACTTGGACATCAAGATTTATTCAGATGCAGATTGGGTAGGTTGCAAAAGAAGGAGTACTTCAGGTTACCTATCATTTGTAGGCGATAAACCTATATCATGTTCTTCAAAGAAGAAACCTACTGTTGCTTTATCTTCTACAGAGGTAGAGTATATAGGATTGGCCAATGCTACTCAAGAGGCCATATGGATCAAATTGTTGTATACAGAATTAGGTTTGCATACATCTCCAATGAATTTTGAAGATAATACCAGCTCACTATATCTTGTAGCAAATCCTATTTATCATGTTAGGACCAAGCATATAGAGATCCACTATCATTATGTGAGAGAGAAGCTATTGAGCAAAGAGATTTAGTTGGCATATGTATCAACTAATATGCAATGTGCAGACTTAGTGACTAAAGCATTAGATGGTACAAAACTTTGTAGGTTTAAGTCAATGATTGAATTGCAAGACATTCATGAAGATTCAAGAAGAAGACCAAGCCAAAATGTTTGGCTTGAGGGGGAGCTGTTGGTGCAAAGTTCAAGCCTACACATTTGGCTAGAAGTTCATGAACAATTGAAGCTCCATGGAAACCATTGCTAGGAAGTTTATCCTTTACTAGTTATAAAAGTCATTTTTTTTACTTGAGAGAATATTTGTAATCACTACCAAACTTGTGGACTTGTTAGTTGGAAAAGTCACGACTTCATATGAGGGAATATCTCCTAGATTGGAGGAATATTTTTTAGTGAGAGCCAATGGAGGATTCAAATTCAAATTCAAACATCTCATCTATAAAAGATGTCAAAAAACTCGTAGGATGTGTGACTCTATTAACGAGTTCTCCATTGCCACATTGTAAGAGAGTGAGGTCTAAATTGTAACCTACACTTCTCATCATCATTAGGCTATGATTATCATGCCTATGATCTTGTACAACATTGTGTTCTAATACAATAGATCTACATTTCTCATATATGGTCTCTCTGTCATAGTCACTCATAACAGTCAACTTGTATTGCTCATATCTCAGTCATTCCTTTATCATTTTCAAAGTTCTATAGCTTCTTGAAATCAGCTCCAAGTTCTCTACATGCTCAAAAATTTTGAAGATAATCCATTTAGCCAATTTGGAGAAAAGTGTGTCGAAACACTCACTGGTCAAACTCTGCAGAGGTCCTAAAAAATCGGGGGTAATGATTTGATTGCTAAATTGATTGCTCTGTGTATAGTGCATCATTTTAAGTGATTCCACTTGGAATCATTAGATTACTAAGCTAATTTAATATCTCCAAAATTAATTTTTCTGATTCCTACTGTACTGGAAGCACTGAGCATAACAAACAACAAGTGTGTGAACAAAAATATAAGGTTTTCATTGATCCTTCAACTTGGAAGTAGTCTGTTTTGATTCAATCATGTCTCACATCATTTCCAAAGTACATAGGCACCTGTATATTGTGATTGGAAATCTAAGAGGGCCCACAACTCAAGTCTAAAGCTACAAGGGGTTGGTACAAAGCAGGATTTGGCAATACCTACTCATTTCTTGGAGTGTCCATCCATCTTTCCCAACACTAAGCATGATTGTAATGATGCATTGGTATATTACAAGGTTTTTGGGATAATGGTTTATTGCAAGGTTTGTGGACTTTTGATAATTCCCTTACGGGATTACAAGAGATGGTTATGGTTTTATACACTTTATTAAGGAATGGTGATCCAATTTGGTCATGGAATACTTAGGTACACATCTAGAAACAACATTACATGAATTTTGAGATATAAAAGGTGTCTTTTAGGGCGTATGATAGAGTGAGGTGAACTGAGGTTCCTTAGAAACTAAGAGCTTGTGGGAGGAGACTTGGGTTCTCAAGTAGGTCTTATGCACCCAGATTTGTGAGTTATTACGGTTGGCCTTCATTGACCACTTTGGCATCCAAATTTGGATAACTCTATATTTTTTATTTCTTCCTTGCTTCATTGATCCTCGCCTTAGCTTCTTGTTTTGCTTCTCTGATGGTGGCTTTGAATGCAGTGGCACAATCGATTGCTCACCTTTCTATACCCATATATGCTTCACTTTTGGAAGAGGTGTGTATCTCCATGACTTGGTCGGTCTTCTTGCTTCATATTTTTGCAGTTGTTGAATTGCATGCCTCCATGGTTGAGTAGTCGATATGAAACTTGTGTTTGGAAAAGAACGGATTTCCACACATTGCATATTTGTTTGTGAGATTATGAGATATTCTACACAATAGATATATGGGTGCATGCAACATCATTTTCTCCAAGTTTAGAATTAAAATAACTAAGAGCCCTTGTCAAGCTGTGATCATTGGTCATACTAGTTTCTAATTCTATCATAATGCATTGTTCATTTACCTAAACTTGAAGAAGATGACTTTTGAGGTGTAAGCTGATTACATGATCATATATCCAATCTTGGCCCAATATTAAAGGTTCATTGAGATCTTCATCATGGCACACTAATAATTTTCTTGTCAAGGAAACATTTTGTATAGAGATTGGAACTTCCATCTCACCCATGCAAAGGGTTTTAACACCTCCTAATCCTATGAGATAAGCCTCAATCAGATTCATTTGCAAGTTATAACGTGACAAAAAGAATACCTAATGGCACTAGTGGCCGCTCTTGAATCAATTCGGGCCATGATCGTCTTTATTGTAGTGCCCTATCCTAGCTCAATCAAAATGAATGGTTGCCTATCAACCATGCTAGGAGAGGTATTACTCTTCATGTGGCACATCACCATGTGATATCTAGGGGCATCGAATTGGGGAAGGACCTTCACAAGATGAAGCCTTTCAATGCCATTATTCCTAAATTGGATTACACCATGTCATCTTAACCTCATTCATTTAATGTGTTCTAGAGCTTTAGCCTGAGCCTTTTCTCGTATTCTCTTATCCTCCTCCTTACATTGCTACATAGAGTCACCTAAGCATCTCTTCCATCAAAGGCTCTTGATAGAGCTTGACTAGAGAGCCACTTATGTCATTAGGTAACATGTCTCGTTCTATTGCATTGCCCCACTGGTTGAAAGTCTATTGACAATCATGGGTCCATAGCCACATTTCTCTAGCTTACGAGCATGTTGTTTCAAAGTATATACCAACATGAGGTCACCAAATTTCATGACTTCATCCTTCACATGTGCATCAAAATAGGCCATCAATATCTTCTTTTCCACATATATACCTATTGCCGCTCTCAAGCTTGTTTCTCTTAAACGGTCTAAATCCATGATCTTGGATGATAGTTTCTGGCTTTTCCATAGATGTTGTTGTGCGACCTTTAGGGTGGGTATAAAAAAATCTAAAGGAAGCACAATGTTTTGGCCAAATATCATTTGAAAGGGAGTGGCATTGAGTACCATTTTATAGATCACTCGATATGCCCAAACAATATGATGTATCTATTTCTCCCAATCTAAACGTTTATTATCTATGAGCATAGTCAACATTATAAAAGATCTTATTCGTACTTTCAATGTCCCTTTGCTTGTAGATGGTATGATGTTGACTTCGTGTGAATCACCATGAGATCTTGTAACAAATATTCGATGATTTCATTCAAGAAGTGAGTTCCTTGATCACTCACCAACTCTACAAGTAGTCTGTGATTTGTGAATACATTCTCATAAATGAATTTCACCATCATTTGTACATCATTCTTCCTAGTGGCTTTCACTTCTACCCATTTGGTAAGAATATGTGGCTACGATTATGTATTTTGCATGGCATCTTCTAGCTGGGGGCTGGATAGGACCCACAAAGTCTATAGCCCACTTGAAGAATGCACATTCTCCCATCATGGGTCTCGGTGGCATCTCATCCTTACAAATAGATATTGAGCTCATTGACATATGTCACACCACTTCACATAGGTATGTACATCCATATAAAGAGTATGCCACCAAAGTCTTGAAAATAGTATAGCTTTGATTATTCGATCAAGTCCAAAGTGTTCTCCTGCAACACCCTGGTGTGTAGTTTCTAATATCTTCAAATATTCACTTTCATGTACACATAATCTTAAATATCCATCTCTTCCATGCTTCTATAGATTATCACTAATGAGCATATAGTCTTGAGCCTCTTGTTGTACACTCCTTTTGTCACGGTAATGTCATCTCTTGGGGAAATGTTTTCGTTAAGTCAACTAGAGGACTACCAATTAGGTATTAGAGACACTTGATATAGAGTGGCATGTTCCACTAGGGACATGCTAGTATAGGATGGACAATCCTTGAGCTACTTATAGACATTTGCTTCCATTGTTGACCAATATACACCTGATCACCTCAATGTCTATAGGGTTTTATGCTTCAAATGGTGTTGCCCTAATGCACCTACCTGCACTAATTGCATCCATTTGTCATCCTCTCCCTCTTCCATACAACATGATAAGATTCCTTAATTAGTTTGTTTGTAAATACTCCTTGCAAGTATGTGATATTTTTATGACTTGACTATTTCCTCATCTTTTGTTCTTATTACGGGGTTCTTGGGTCCAAATGTGCTAATATGCACTAATTCTTTTGCCTTGTTTGGCTACTTCAAGGTCAAAAAGATGTGCATCAAGAAGTTCATCTGATACACCTTGCTTGGGATTCTCCTAAAGTGAGTCATGAAAGGTGATCCAGTTGAAGGTGGGCCTTACACTTCCTAACAAACACTTCAAAATCATATTCCACTAGTAAAAGAAACCATCTTACTAATCTGCATGTATTGCAAGGCTTGTTCACCAAGTATAGCAAATCTTGATGGTCTCTAAAAAATTTGAAATTATTTGCAAGAAAATAATGTCTAAACTTCTTGACTACATAGAACATGCCTAATGTTTCTCTCTTAGTGGTTGTGTTATCCTGTTTTATAGCATTCAAGGTCAACGTTTCATTCACTTGTTGGTTGTGCTAGCACACATCCAATATTGATATTGGAGGCATCCACATGGACATGGAATGGCTTATTCCATTTCAACATCCTCAATGTAGGGTCTGAGTACAAGAGCTGTTTCATATCTATGAATGTTTTCTCACATTCTTCATTCCACTCAAAGTTCGTCAAAAGTTTATACAACGGCTTTGCAATGATTGCATACATGTGGATAAAATGTCGATAATATCCACAATGAGCCATATAATTTTGTACTTCATTAACTTTCCTAGGTCTTGCTGACTTTGTTATCGCACATACCTTGTCTTCATCAGTTGATATTCCATTCTTTTACACAATGTGACCTGAGATCTTAGCTTTCCTGACCATGAAAAAAACATTTCTCCGGGTTCAAACACACTCGATATTCTCTACACTTGCCAAAGATCTACTTGAGTTATGGGATGTGGGTTCTTCTTATGTGGGAATGAGCACACAAGTCATCCACATAAACTTCTAAATTCTTTGTTAAGAAGTCCTTGAACATATGATGCATGAGCCTTTGGAAGGTAGTAGGTGCAGTTGTGAGCGCAAATGGCATCACACAAAATGCAAAGATTCCCCATTCTACGGCAAATACCATTTTACATTGATCTTTTGGGGCTATGGCTACTTTATTGTAACCTGAAAATCCATCAAGGAAACTACCAACTTCCTTGCCCACTATGCATTCTAGTAGATGTTCAATGATAGGAAGTGGATAACTATCTCGCATAGTGGGAACATCAACTTTTTTCAGGTTACTACATAGATGCAACTTTCCATTCTTCTTGGGCACAATAACAATGGGGGATACCCCTTCTGTATGCTCAACCTCATAGATAAACCCGACTTCTATCAACTTTTTGATCTCCTCTTTTGTTTTTGCAACATAAGTATCATTGTATGTGTAAAGGCTTTTGCTTTGTTGCCTTGGCTTCTAAGGTCATGGGGATCCTATGGGAACATATTTTTGGATCCAGTCCTTTCAAGTCCTTGTGATTCCAAGCGAACACATCTCTATACTCTCTTAGTAGACTTATCAATTCTCGCTCTTCTTCCTCACTCACATCATGTCCTATATTTGTGCTTGCTTCTTCTCCATCTTCTATTGTTACTACCACTTTTTTAGTCTATTCTTTATTTCCATATGCTTCTCCCATGAGGCCTTCTATTTTTGGCATCTGCACCATGATTTTTATATCCTCTATTTCATACTTCTTGAATTTTATTTGTACTTTGAATAAAGGTTCCTCCTCTTCTTCTTGTGCAAGGATGATTCTTTTTTTGTTTCTTTTTCTTAATTCCCATATGTACCTGTGTAGTTAACATCACATCATTTCTACACTCTTCATGTTCTTGAGTCTTAGCTTCTATGAATTATAGGTACCCTTCTTTTGAGGCACAAAAGGGATCGACGAGGATGGATTCTAAGCCCTCGTCACTCGCTTTACATCTAAATTAGGCTCACATTCCTCAATTACGGGTTCATACATGAATACTCATATGTTATATCCATCCTCATCACAATGGGGAGTCCATTGTTCTTCATTACCGCTATGTCCATTGTTGCTAAGATCTCTACCCAACCATAGGGTTCAAACTCTTCATCACGAAAGATCATAAGCGCATAGGTTGGGTCTTGAAGTGATATATGATTTGTTGAGGCTCCTATGTGTGTGGCTTCTACTCTCTTCTCTTCTTCTGCTACAAGTTTACACATCCATATGTGTTTATCCTCATGCATCCATAAAGGATCCGATCGAGTGGAATGCATTGATTCAGTATCTTTTGGTGTTATATGGATAGTGTTCCACTGTAGGGGTGGTACATCATGATGTGTATAGTCCTTGAGGTTGAACTTGGTACTTACCCTTGAATGTTGTAAGTACAAGGAATTGGTTTCCCAATCTTGCACTATTTGTAATTGTCTCATAAAAGGTCTACCCAAAGTCATCTCATAGACATGATTCTTTCCAAATCACAAATACAAAAGTATGCTCAAACTCTACACCACACATAGTGAGAGTGATGTCTTCAAACAATCCTAGAGACTTCCCTATGTGTCCATTAGCCATCTTGAGCTTCATTTGCATGGGTCTTAAAGCTGGTTTGTCCAATGTTTCCATAAAGGAGTGGTAGTAATGGCAACACCTACTCCTAATTATAGGATTTCTTTTGTTGTGTATCCTTGATATGTGATAGGGAGATATGTATTTCCTTCTTCTCCTTCAATCATATCCCATATCTTGTCTATGGGTGTTTCTCGTACTTTCCATCATGATCATACCTGAGAGTGGGATTTAGGAGTTTCTCACAATTGTTTATCTTTGTGGTTCCACAAATCTGTTGGAGTTAGATGTCTATGGAAGCACACGAACAACACAAGGAAGAAGAAGAAGCTTCGAGCACAACACACAATACTGAATGTATTACTAGAGAAATGTACAAAGATAAGTAGCCCATTAGGTCAATAGGCGTACATACAAGTCGAGGGAAAAGACCTCCTAAAGAGGGAAAAAAGTGCCCCGATGGTCCTAGTGTGTTCACACACATCACTACCTAAATATATCAACAAATCCCCCCTGGGAGTGATGCGGTGAACAAGGACCTGGCACTCATGTATAAGGAAGTGCCAAGCTATGTGGAATCAATCCACAAAAGGAAGTAAGCCCAAAGCTTTGCGGAAAGCTTCAAACTTCTCCCTAGGCAGAGCCTTCATGAAAAGGTCTGCAATGTTCTCCTGCGCGGGCACATATGCCAAGCTGATCTCCCCAACAGAGAACCTCTCCCTGACATAATGATAATGCACCTCAATGTGCTTAGTGCGAGCATGGAACATAGGGTTCCTCGCAACTACCAATGCGCTCTAACTGTCAATGAAGATGGTGGTGGCAGAAGATTGGCCAACGCCCAAATCAGCAATAAGGCGTCTGAGCCACACACACTCAACAATAGCTGTGAAAGTTGCCCTATACTCAGCCTCACAATTGGAAGTGGCCACACTAGGATGCTTCTTGCTCAACCAAGATATACATGAGCTACCAAGCATGAAGCAAAAGCCACTAGTGGACAAACAAGTGTCATAGCAACCAGCCTAGTCAGAGTCAGAAAAAGCATGCAAATCTGGTGGTAGTGATCCTCCCATGGGATAAAACAACCCAAGTAGCCGAGTACCACTCAAGTAGCGAAAGATGTGCTTAACCGCCTGCCAATGCTTGTGTTGTAAAATCTTCTTCCTAGAGTTTAGCATCCACCAGAGAGTGAGTGAGTACGTATCCACCCATCCAACTCCACCCATATATATATCAAAGGCCCAAGGGTTGCATGTCTTAATTTTTTAGCCATGTGTCCTTCCAAGTGTCCTTCATGTGGATACTTTCCAAAAAGAATCACATGGCTTCTATTTCAATTGAAGTCTTTCTTTCACGTACGAGTCAAGGTGTCACTTGGGAGAAGCTTCTCCCAAGACTAAGGTTTTATTCCCTTAGGTTAATTATTCCTAAGGTAACAAACCCTTCAATTGAGACTTATATGAAATAAAACCTCAAGGGTTAAATCCAAGAAACATAGGTTCCTTTTTGGAGGGTCTAACCCATGATTTATACAACATTCTTCCCCCCTTTAACATTTTCGTCCTCGAAAATGTGCTTTGGTATATTATGTGGAGTATTCCCCCGTGCATCATGATTTCGTTTGATCATGGACTCACTCTCAAAAAATATTTCCTCGTTTCTATCCAGAAGTAAAAAAAGAGTGAAATCTTTTATTTATGGAACTTACTCGTTCCCAAGTAGCACTTTCTTCGGTTCCATCCCTCCATTTAACTAGGCACTCTTTATATAGATGATTTCTTGTTTTTTTATCTCAAGTGCGTAGTATTCTTTCAAGTTCATGAGGGATGTTAAGAAGGGAGATTGGTTGAATGATTGTATCCAAAGATACAAGATTTTCTTGTTCAGCCAATTTTCTTTTTAGTCGACTCACATATTGGATGAAGTAAACAATCTTCTGGGAGTTCTAACTCGTAAGCCAAAGTCCCTATTCTTTTAAGAACCTTAAAAGGGCCACAGAATCTCGGAGAGAGTTTAGGACAAGGTCCTGTTTTTAATGTTTCAGATTTCTCAGGAAATTTAAAATATACTAATTCATCAACCTGAAAGGAAATATCTTGCCTTTTAGGGTCGCTAAAAGATTTAGCTTTATCATGGGCTTTCCTCAGGTTTTCCTTGGCTAGTTTTAGCTTAAAGTTCATATCTTCTAAGAAATCTTTTGTTGCTTGGACTTTTTCGTTTTGAAGTCCAACTGCATAGGGTGCTCTAGGTTGAAACCCATACATTAACATAAAAGGACTATATTCCGTTGCAGAATGCTTTGCACTATTGTAAGCAATTTCTACTATCGGTAGATTGTCTTCCCAGTTAGTTTGGGTAGAAGATACATATGCTCGTAACATATCTTCAAGTATTCAATTGACTCTTTCCGTTTGACCACTGAGGATGTTCAACAGTACTCAAATTAAGCTTAGTTTCTAACCGAGGGAATACAGCTCTCCAAAAATGACTAGTGAATTTTCTGTCTCTATCAGACACGATGTCTTGAGGTAATCCATAGAGTCTATACAGTTGTTCTATGAATAATTTAGCTAATTCTGAAGTTTTTACTGTAGTTCAAGTAGGTATGAAACGAGCCATTTTGGTCAATCGGTCAGCTATGACCCAAACAACATCATGACCTTTAGGGTTACGTGGCAAGCCTGTAATGAAATCCATGGAAATACTTTTCCATTTTCCATTTGGAATTTCTAAGGGATGCAACAAACCCCCTATCTTAAGCTTTTCAGCTTTGTTAACTTGGCACTTGGTTCATCTAAGTACATAATTATGTACATCTTTATGTATACTAGGCCAATAAAACTGCCTTTTTACTCATTCATAAGTTTTGTTGATTCCAGGATGTCCTGCACTTGGGGCATCATGACATTCAAAGAACACTTTTTTTTCTAAGTTCGGAATTACCAGGAACACAGATCTTTCCTTTGTATAACATATATTCATCTTGAATACTGTAATGTTTAAACTTATCTTCATTTGATAAGTTTGTATTTGGAGTAGAAACCTTCTTCCAGGCTTCATTAAAACTAATATCCTCTTGATACTTGCCCTTCATGAGTATTACTAACTCATTAGAAATTTGTATGAATCTCAAAGAATTTAACATGGGCATCCTACTTAATGCATTTGCCACAATATTAAATTTTCCCTCTGTTCCTTTTCCCAATTGAGGCGTTTGGGTTTACCCTTTCTTTTTTCAAATAAAGGGGTTGATATTTTTGCAAAGTTAGGTACAAATTTTCTATAGTATCCTGCTAACCCTAAAAAACTTTGAAGTTCTGTAATAGTTTTAGGGTGAGGCCAGTTAAGAATAACTTGGACCTTATCAAGATCTACATGAATCCCTTTTTCAAATATAATGTGTCCAAGATATCTGTTTTCTGTTGAAAAGAATTCACATTTTTCTTGTTTTCTGAATAATTTATTTTCTCTTAGAACTTGGAAAACTTTTTCCAAATGTTCTAGATGAGAGGCTGCATCTTGACTATAGACAAGAATATCATCAAGAAATCTACTACAAACTTTCCCAAATAAGGGCTTAATATAGTGTTCATTAGTGTCATGAACGTGGCTAGGGCATTTGTTAGTCCAAAAGGCATGACTAAAAACTCAAAATGCCCGTATTTAGTTCTGAAAGCTGTTTTAGGAACATCTTCATATTTAATTCTAATTTGATATCCTTGACGGAGATCAAGTTTTGAAAATACCTTAGCTCCTTTTAATTGATCAAATAAATCATCAATTCGGGGCATTGGATATTTATTCTTGATTGTAACTTTATTCAAGGCTCGATAGTCAATGCATAGTCTCATTGATCCATCTTTTTTCTTGTCTAAAAGAATTGGTGCTGCCCAGTGTGAAAGACTAGGCTGAATGAATCCCTTAACTAGGTATTCATTTAACTGCTTTTCTACTTCAATCTGCTGGGAAAAAGGGACATAAGGGGATTTACATATAGGCTTAGTTCCTGGGAGCAAGTCTATAGCATGGTCGACTTGCCCATAAGAAGGAGGTAAGCCATGGGGAAGTTCTTTTAGAAAAACATCCCGATAATTATTTATTAAACACTTAAATTTAAACTTTTCCTATTCAGATAAGGGAGACAAGATATAAGAAACTCGATTCATATTATGTACAATGTTTACATCAGTTGGAAGTATCATGAAAACTTTCGCTTTTTGAGTATTTACATGTTTTTTCAACTCCATGCTAGAAATCAAAGGAGTACTAGGCACATAATGCTCTCCTTGAATTAGACAACGGATTCCATTTCTCTCAAATTCCAAAGTATTCAGCTGATAGCTTCTTTTAAGTGTTTTCCCTAAACCCCAGAGCCATTCTCTACCCAAAACCACATCAGTTCTTTCCATGTGCATGATCTGAAAGTCTAACTTATCTTTATAACCTTGAAATTCTATTTCAAGGGTACAGATCATAGTATCCCAGACTTTCTTGTCTTGACCCTGCATCATAGACACAACATACTGATGAGGTGACTTTTGCTGGGGCAACTTTAATCTCTTCACCAGTGAGTAGTTTAGGAAATTGTGGGTGGCCGAGTCGTCTATCATGACTCTGGCCTTTTCACCACTTATGCAAGCATGAAGTTTGACCAGTCATGTAGTCTTCGTGAAGGACTTCCACTTTTTTCCAAACTTTACTATTTTCAAGATTTAATGTTTGGACTAAGTGTATTCCTGTCTTTTCTTTACCCTTATCTCACGGGTGGCTTTTTGTTGTCCACTAATCATGCAATTCTTACTAAGATGTCCTGGGTTAAGGCACTTAAAGCAAAGATTCTCATTTTTTGCTTTTTCCCAAACCTTAGGGTCTAGCCTAGGTCGTGAAGGTCTAGGGGTTTTAAAGTCATCTTTTTCGAATGTGCCTAGCTTTCTTTTACTTGGTTTAAATTTCTTATTGTCTCCAACAAGATGAAGAGGTTGTGTTCTAGTTTTAGCATGATCTTCATAGATCTGTGCTAACTTAATAGCATCTTCTAGACTTTTTGGAGCACTTCTCTTCACTTCATGTTTGACTTGCTTGTCGAGACCATGGATAAAACCTCTTACCTTATGAAAATCATCTAGGTTTTGCAATTTAAGTACTATTTCTCGATAATGAGAAATATATAAAGAAAGGGGACGTCCTCTGTGTAGGACTTTGTCCCATTCTTCCCAGTTTCGCTCATCCTCATTTTTTGTTAGGATATCTTTTTTGAAGAATTCTTCAAATTGATTCCAAGTTTTGGGGATTCTTTGAGCCTCCTTTGAGCTCATCCACCACTTATAAGCCTTAGGTCTAAGTGATAAACTTGTTTCTAAGACTTGATAAGCTTCAGGGGTGTTTTTTAACTGATGCAGGTCTTGCCATTTTTCTAAAAATGTCAAAACTGCATCTTTGTTTCGGTCTTTATCTTCCCTTGAAAATTGAGGTGGTTTTAAGTCTTTTGCAAAAGACAGGCTTCTAGACTTAATGGGAGTATGAGGAGGATTTACTTAATTATCCTTATTTTTTAAAGATACATTACTATGCAATGGTAAAGGGGCGTCAGTTCCTTTACTAGATGATGGGTTCCTTGGTCGAATGGACAAAGAACCCATTTGGGCAGGTAAGGGTAAAGATGGATAAATTGTATTAAGAATTTGTTCCAGCTTCCTTTTAACTTCATTAGTTGAAGTACGAAGGGTACCCATCTCGTTTTGGATTTCTTTGACAATGAACATATCCGCTTGGATATCGTTCATTTTTTCATCCAAACCATTCAACTCTTTGTAAATATTTATTTCCTGCCTTTCTTCTTGGTCTATCTCTGGAAGACGTGGAGTGTAATCTAATTGTCTACCCCCTTCCTGCAGTGCATAATCCTCTTCCTACCTAGGTATGTCTAATAACATGTTACTTGCGTAGGAATCCCCCATAATTCAGTGAATGCTTTGGAATCAACTCGAAATAAGAAGATGTCGTTTCTAATACTAAAGGAAAGAAAATGAAAATTAAATCCAGTACTTCCCCGATTTTTTCTTTGATATCAGCTTCTAGTTGTAGGTCGGCTTGGGCCGCCTTGCACGATTACTCGAAACTTCAATTCGCATGATCTTCTTTGGAGATTCCGTCGATGAAACTTATGGCTTTTGTTGAAACTCCTCGAATGTCGATCATCAGATGGCCTCCATTGGGGGGTCTTATGGCCTTCTTTGGGGGGTCTTATGGCCTCCGTTGGGGGGGTCTTTAATTATTGTACGATTGACTTTGAAAGCCTCTTCTTGCATTTCTTCCAAAGAAACCTCTATTACCTCTACCTCTGAAATTACTTCTATTTCCACCACCTCTTCCTCTTGAATTAGAGTTCTAATTATATCCTCCATCATTCTGATTATTATACCAACATTCATGAGCTAAATGATTAGTCTTATCACATATCCAACAAGCTTTTACACCATCTTTATTGCTTCTACCTCTTCCTCTTCTTTTGCCACCTCATCTTCCTCTTAGGAAGTTAGCTTGACTCATAGTGTCTTCATCTTCATTCAATTGTTGCTTGCCTTTGCTAATCTTCTTCTTATCCTTTGAATACATTGCTTGACCTGTACTCTTATCATCACCTTTGATATCCTGCTCAAAGGTTAGCATATGTCCTAGCAATTGATTCAAATCAGGAGTAAACTGATCTAGTGATAATTCAGTGGATAGAATGAACAGCTTACACTTCTCATCTCCTCTCAAACCTATGAGAATTTGTCTTACCAATTTGTCCTCTTCAATTTCTTCATCAATTGCTCCAAATGCATTTGCAATATCCTTCATCCTTGCTACATAATCAGAAATAGATTGAGAAGCCTTCTTCTTGAATGTGGTGAACTCTGCCCATAAAGATGCTTTCCTTAACTTTGTAGTGTTTTTGAAATGCTCCTCCAAATCATTCCATATGTCACTTGCACTTTTGAGTCCTCTAATGTGAGGTAGCAAGTAATCATTGACTCCCATGTAGATAATGCTCTTTGGTTGAGCATCCTTCTTCATCCATGTCTTCAAATCTGAGAGCTGTTCCCTAGTTGGAACACTAGGATCCTTAAATTTTGGTTTTTCTTCTTCAGTTGTGATGTATCCTATCAGATCTTTACTCATAAGATGAGCCTCCATCCTCATTGAACAAGCAGGATAGTTTTCTCTATCCAATTCTCTATCTGAAGAGAATCTCGCATCCTTTCTTCACCTGTGCAATAAATTCTTCAAGCCTTGTGAATAATGAATGTACCTTTAATTCCAATGTAGTTCCTTTTGATCCTCTTAATAGATTTCAGGCCTCCTTCTCTAGCTTTCACTCAAAACTTTCACCTTTTGAATCTTCAAAGATTGATTTTTGTATATCGAGAATAGTCGAGGTCCTCCTTTTCTTCAAATCGGATGATTCCTACTCTAATACCATTGATGTGGATGACTAATATACAAAAGAACAAGTAATCCTTGATGTTAGATCACCTCTATATCAAGAACAACTCATAAACACAACCAATTTGGAAATCTATTGCCAAACTATCAAGACTTGAGTCAACTGTGAAGAAATTCATTACATAAAAAAGTATACTGCACTTAATTCACTCATTGGTTAATCAAATGTGTAAAGTTTTCAATGAAACTTTACACAAGGTGACTCCTAGAGTTTACACACCTTCTCCAAGTTAAGTTTCTTCAAAATACAGTAGATCTTGAGATTTCCTTCAAACAATGTGCCTATGTCTGAAATTGTTCTTCTGTGTAATCGACTTTGACACCTGCAATTTCTAATGCATGGTTCTCCCAAACTAGACCCCATTTATTCAAATGCTTTTAGCCACAAGTAGCTTACCTTTCAACTTAAAGAATGAGTGCTTATTTGCTCAAAAATTTACATTTTCGAGGGAGATCTGATCAAAACTCTGATCATTAAGATTGCACTTGTTTCAAAAGACACTTATCACTTCCTCACATACAAATGTTCCTACTTACAATTCTCTCAGCCTGATTACAATTAGACTCTGAAAACTTGACCATAGATGCATTAACTATGGACTTAGATATCTAAAAAGGGATTTTTAAAATGATCAAGCACAGAAGGAGAGATGGAGAAAAGATCGCGACACAAATTTCAGAAGTTTTCTTCTATTCTCATGGAAAACATCTGATTGATGAATCTCATACATTCATCACACTTTTTCTTCTTCTATTCATCTATATTTGTTCTATGTCTCTTCTCTCTTTTATGTCCTGACTCTCTACTAGTATATATAGGCATATATGTACATCCTCGTCACTCTTACAAAGATATAAGTGAACAAATTACAAGCTTAACGTACATGTATATACAAGTCTTCATCTTTTGATCATGCACTCATCTTGAAGTCTCATATTTTGATTTTTGCTTGACTCTTTGACTTCAAACCTTATCCAAATCATCAATTGGTGATTGTTTTGCACCAAAAATTGGGACTAAGTGAGTATACAAGCTGAAGCATAAACCTGATGGAAAAGTTGACAGGTATAAGGCTAGGCTTGTTGCAAAGGGTTATGCACAGGAAAGAGGCATTGATTTTGATGAAACCTTTGCACCTACTTGCCAAATGACTACTGTTTGTAGCATCTGTGCACTTGCAGCTCATCATGATTGGAATGTACATCACTTGGACATTAAAAAAACATTTTTGAATGGTGATTTGCATGAAGAACTGTATTTTTTTTAGCCCCATGGCTTTGCGTAGAAAGGGCATGAAAACCAAGTGTGTAGGTTAAAGAAGGCATTATATGGTTTAAAGAAAGCACCACGTGCCTGGTATGAAACGATACATGCCTATCTGATTGCACATGGTTTTGAGAACACTCCAACTGAAAGCACCTTATATGTGTTGATATATTTAGGTAGTGATGTGTGTGAACACTCTAGGACCGTCGGGGCACTTTTTTCCCTCTTTAGGAGGTTTTTTTTCTTGGTTTGTATATATGCCTATTGCCCTAATGAACTACTTATCTTTGTACATTCTAGTGGTAACACATTTAGCATTGTGTGTTGTGCTCCAAGCTTCTTCTTCTTCCTTGTGTTATTCGCGTGCTTCCGCAGACGTCTAACTCCAACAATTGGTATCAGAGTAGGTGGCCGCTTCATCTAGGGCGTCGTCGACACCTCTCTGGTTGTAGTCTTAGAATCACATGAATTTTGGTGAGCATACTTAACGTGCTTTTGGGATCAAAATAGCTTTGCTATGTCATGTCAAAATCGCGATCTAAGATCATTTCGACCTCTGAACGCACTATCATAGTGCTTGTGGAGGTTATTTTGTCTTTTTGTGCCAAAGGTATATACTAGTTTTGGTTCGCTAGTATAAGCGTCTCGAAGTCTACTATAGGCCTCGTAGAATTCATATAGGCATTTCTATTCAACTTTTTGAGATACAATCAGTTTTTTGCATCAAGATATTTTAGTCACCGACCATGGCTAAAAGTAGTGATGTATCCTGTATGTTGGCTATTGAGGATAAATTGGATGGTACCAACTACCCGTTATGGGCTTATATGATGCGACATGTATTGGTTGCAAAAGGACTATGGAACATTGTGCAGGGTGTTTAAAAACATCCTATCACACCTGCAACTATTACAATTGTAGGTACTGAAGTTGACACAGAGTGTATCGAAGATGATGATATTCTACATATTCCTATTTGTGCTTTGGTTTTTGTTGCACCTACTGCAGAGCAAATTCATTGGGATGGTAGAGATGCCCAGGCATATGCATTGATAGCTTTGTTTGTCAGACGTGCCATTATTCCTCACATACGCTCTTGCAGAATAGCTAAGGATGCTTGGGATACACTTACCACATTGTACCAAGCTAGAAATAAGGCTCGTGTTGCTTACCTCCGAAAACAGTTGGAGAGTGAGCACATGAATGAAGGTGATTCTATGGATAGTTTTCTAACAAAGATCAAAGACTTGAAGGAACAATTGATTTCTACTGATGAGGTTATACCAGATAGATCACGTGTGCAGACCGTTTTGAACGGTCTTCCTGATTCATATCAGAGTTTTGCTTCTACTCTTTGGTTGATGATGAAAGGCAATCCAAATGCCTTGTCATTTGAGGAGTTAGTCTCTGTCTATTGTAGGAAGATCAGTCTAGGCAGAACAGGTCCATTATGCATGTTGCAGATTAGGCTTTCCTGGCTAGTCAGAAGGGCAAAGGAAAATGGAGCTCTTCAACTAGTAAGCAGAAATCTGCTAATTTTGCACAATCGAAGAGGGAAGACAAAGATGAACAAAAATAAAAAAAGAAAAAATTGTTTTGCAAGTATTGTAAAGGAAATGATCATATCATAAAGAACTGTCCAAAATTGGCTGCTAAAGAGGCAAAGAAGAAAGAGGCTGGAATGGTGTTGTAGAGGCCTCTACACCAAAAACAAAGTCTGTTAATCTTGTGCACGAAGAAGAATGGGCGTTTACTATTGTTTGGAGTTTTGACCAATCTTCTCATGAGCAGTGCATGTCTACAACAGACTCATATGGTTGGTACTTTGAGAGTGGGGCAACCAAACATATTACCTCATAGCATAGTTTCTTCACTTCACTCGAGCCTGCCCCTACAGGGAATACTGCCCCTACAGGGAATACTGTTACATGCGCCAACAACTCCTCTTATCTTGTTATGGGAGTTGGTAAGATCATTTTGACTACTGCTAATGGTAGTTCTTTCACTTTGTTAGATGCTTTATTTGTGCCAGGGATCAAGAAGAATTTGTTATTAGTTTCTGCATTAGCCAAGATTGGCTTGGTTGCAAAATTTGTTGATGACAGATGTACAGTTCATGATATGTCAAATGGTGACATGATTATTGCTTCTGCGTTTTATGTCATGGGCTGTATAAGCTCATAGACTATGAAAGATCGGTGAATGATTTGGCATGTGAACTACATGATTCTCAAGCTATTTTAGATGAAAAGCTTTGGCATGCACGCTTTGGTCATCTGAACTTTGCTAGTTTGCTACCCCTACAGAAATCTGAAATGGTGTCCACTTTGCCCATACATGAGGCACCTAATAAACATGTATGTGAAGGCTATATTTTGGGCAAAATGCAACATTCCTCATTTCCAAAAGATGGTTCGATTCGGGCTAGTCGGATATTGCAGCTTGTTCATAGTGATGTTTGTGGTCCTATGCAGACACCCTCTTTTGGAAATTATCTTTAATTTTTGAATTTCATTGGTGATTATTCTAAGCATGCATGGGAATATCCATTGAAAGCAAAGTCCGAAGTGTTAAAGTGCTTCAAACAGTTTTTGGTTTTGGCTGAAAATATGTCAGCATGTAAAATGGCCACCATCTGTTTTGATCGAGGGGGGGAATATATGTCTTCTGATTTTGATGCATTTCTGGCTAAACGTGGGATAAAACACCAATGTATAGTGCCGTATACACCTCAACAGAATGGAGTTGCTAAATAGAAGAACAAGTCACTCATGGAGATGGCGAGGTGTATGGTCAAGAGTCAGGCTTTACCACATAGTTTATGGCTTTAGACTGTCATGTGTGCAACATATGTACTTAACAGGTATCCCACTAAAGCACTGCAATCTATCACTCCATACGAGGCTTGGCATGATTGAAAGCCATCTATTGCTCATCTGCATGTTTTGGATTGTTTGCCATATGCATTAGTGCCTGAACAACATCGCAAAAAATTGGATGATAAAGCAATAAAATGTATTTTTGTTGGGTATAATTTTGAAAGTAAAGGCTATCATCTGTATGATCCACAGACTAAATGCATTCTGGTTAGCCGTGATGTTGTTTTTGTGGAAGATGCTATTCAACCATTGCTTTCATGTACTAAGGAGACACCTGTTAGCTCCAAAGACATGTATGATACTTTGCTTCCTCTTTTTACAGGTGGATAGTCTAGTGCTGGTCCTAATGAGGCAACTTCTCAGCCTTTTTAGGTTTCATGTGATGATGCAGATCATCCCATTTATGATGCAGATTTACATGATGCACTTGTTGATGAGAGATTTGACATTGAAGAGGCAAAAAATATGCCAAAATGGCTGGTGCAAACTTTGTGTGACAGCAAATTAGATGCACCTCTATCATATCGTACTCATTCAGGCTCTCATAGTGCCTCTTTTGCATCAGATTGCTATGCTATGACTGCATCTAGTCTCTATGATGAGAATGAGCCTGTTTCTTTTGATGAAAATTCAGAAAATTGGATGGTTTCTATGCAATGTGAATATGATGCTATAATGAAGGATGGTACTTGGTCTTTATGTGACTTCCATTCAGGCAAGAAGGCCATTGGAACTAAGTGGGTTTACAAGTTGAAGCATAAGCCTGATGGAACAGTTGACATGTATAAGGCTAGGCTTGTTGCAAAAGGTTATGCGCAGGAAAGAGGCATTGATTTTGATGAAACCTTTGCACCTACATACTGTTCGTAGCATCTGCAGCTCATCATGGTTGGAATGTACATCAGCTGGACATCAAAACAAAATTTATGAATGGTGACTTGCATGAAGAAGTGGATATTTTTCAACGTTGTGGCTTTGTGCAAAAAGGGCATGAAAACCAGTTGTGCATGTTAAAGACGGCATTATATGGTTTAAAGCAAGCACCATGTGCTTGGTATGAAAAGATACATGCCTATCTGATTGCACATGGTTTTGAGAACATTCCAACTCAAAGCACCTTATATGTCAAGCATGCTAATGATGTACTTCTGAGCATTCTGGTTAATGTTGATGACATGCTGGACACTGGTCCTCATGAGAAGCGTATTGCTGATTTTAATGCTTATTTGCATGCCTCATTTGAGATGTCTGATTTGGGGCATTTGCATCACTATTTGGGCATTCAGTTTATGCACATTGATGGTGGAATGTGTTAAACGAAATATATTGACACATTATGGCAGCATTTTGGCATTGAAGACTGTAAACCTATTGCCACTCCTATGGAGACAGGTTTACACTTGAGTCTTCATGATGTTGGAGATGCATTTGATGTTGTTCTCTATCAATAGGCTGGTGGATGCTTGATTTAGTTATGCATTACTCGGCTAGATATTCAGTTTTTTGTCTCAGAGATGAGCAGGTTTATGCATTGCCCAGGAATCAAGCATTGGCAGGCAGTTAAGCGCATCTTTCGCTACTTGAGTGGCACTCGACTACTTGGGTTGTTTTATCCCAAGGGGGGATCACTACCGCCAAATTTGCATGCTTTTTCTGACTCATATTGAGCTGGTTGCTATGAAACTCATGTGTCCACTAGTGGCTTTTTCTTCATGCTTGGTAGCTCATGTATATATTGGTTGAGCAAGAAGGAGCCTATTGTGGCCACTTCCAGTTGTGAGGCTGAGTATAAGGAAGCTTTCGCAGTGACTGTTGAGTGTCTGTGGCTCAAATGCCTTATGGTTGGTTTGGGTGTTGGTCAGTCTTCTGCCACTACCATCTTCACTGACAGTCAAAGCGCATTGGCAATTGCGAGGAACCCTGTGTTCCATGCTTGCACTAAGCACATTGAGGTGCATTATCATTATGTCATGGAGAGGTTCTGTGTTGGGGAGATCAGCTTGGCATATGTGCCCACGCAGGAGAACATTGCAAACCTTTTCACAAAGGCTCTGCCTAGGGAGAAGTTTGAAGCTTTTCGCAAAGCTTTGGGCTTACTTCCCTTTGTGGAGTGATTTCCACATAGCTTGGCACTTCCTTTTACATGAGTGCGAGCTTCTTGTTCAGCGCATCACTCCTAGGGGGGATTTGTTGATATATTTAGGTAGTGATGTGTGTGAACACTCTAGGACCGCCAAGGCACTTTTTCCATCTTTAAGAGGTTTTTCTTTCCCAGCTTGTATATATGCCTATTGCCCTAATGGGCTACTTATCTTTGTACATTCTAGTGGTAATACATTCAGTATTGTGTGTTATGCTCCAAGCTTCTTCTTCTTCCTTATGTTGTTCGTTTGCTTCCGCAGACATCTAACTCCAACAATCTCTTAAGCGTGCTAATGATGTGCTTCTGATCATAGTTGTGTATGTTGATGATATGCTGCTCACTGGTCCTCATGAGAACTGATTTGGGGCATTTGCATCATTATTTGGGCATTTAGTTTATGCATGTTGATGGTGGAATGGCTTTGTGTCAAACGAAATATATTGACACATTATTGCAGTGTTTTGGCCTTGAAGATTGTAAACCTATTGCCACTCCTATGGAGACAGGTTCACGATTGAGTCTTCATGATGTTGGAGATGCATTTGATGTTGTTCTCTATTAGGAGGCTATTGCATGCATTTGATGGTCTTCTCTATCAGGAGGCTATTGGATGCCTGATTTACTTATGCATTACTCGGCTAGATATTCAGTTTGCTATCTCAGAGATGAGCAGGTTTATGCATTCCAAAGGAGTCAAGCATTGGTAGGTGGTTAAGCACATCTTTCGCTACTTCAGTGGTACCTAGCTACTTGAATTCTTTTATCCCAAGGGGGGATCACAACCGCCAAATTTGCATGCTTTTTCTGATAGTGATTGGGTTGGTTGCTATGACACTCGTGTGTCCACTAGTGGTTTTTGTTTCATGCTTGGTAGCTCATGCATATCTTGGCTGAGCAAGAAGCAGCCTATTGTGGCCACTTCGAGTTGTGTGGTTGAGTATATGGTAGCTTTCATAGTGACTGTTGAGTATGTGTTGCTCAGACGCCTTATGGCTGATTTGGGTGTTGGTCAATCTTCTACCACCACCATCTTCACTAACAGTGAGAGCGCATTGGCAGTTGCGAGGAAGCCTGTGTTCCATGCTCGCCCTAAGCACATTGAGGTGCATTATCATTATGTCAGGCAGAGGTTCTCTTCTTGAGAGATCAGTTTTGAGACAAGCAAGAATATATACCAAGAAGTAGGCCATCGAGAATTAGGATCACCAGCTCAATCTGAATCTGAATATCCAGCGAGTTCAATGCCCCCTCTATACCAAAGACCATGATGTCGGGTGAGGGCAAGGTAGCAAAGTAGTCTCTGAGCAGCATCCCAATGAGTCTGGCGAGGCTGATGTGCAAATTGACTGAGTATACCAACTGCATAAGCAATATCTGGTCTAGTGTTGGCAAGATAGAGTAATGAGCCAACAAGCTGTCGATAGGTATGCACATTCACAAGTGATGATGAGTCCTCAGTGTAAGCTTGATGTTTGGATCAAGTGGTGTAGAAACTGAGCGACACTGGTCCATGTTATATCTGGAAAGTAGATCAGAGCAGTACTTCTTCTATGATAGAAATATAACTTTTTTTGTTTGCCAAACTTACATACCTAAGAAGTAGTGTAGTAATCCAAGATCTGTCATAGAGTACTCAAGATGAAGCTATGTGTTGATAAACTGGATGCCTTCTTCATCTGAGCCTGCCAAGATCAAGTCATCTACATAGAGAATGATGAGGGCTACTAAAGATTCCTTTTGATAGATATAGAGATTAGCATCAACATTGCTTCTGTGAAATCCCTTGTCTTCAAAGAACTTGTGAATCTTTTCATACCAGGCCCTGGGAGTTTTTTAAGTCCGTAGAGTGCCTTGTGAAGCTTGTAGACTTGATCTTCTTTGCCTTTGATCTTGAAGCCTTCCGGTTTTTCAACATATACTTCTTATTGAAGATCTCCATTGAGGAATGCACTTTTGACGTCCAGCTGGTAAATGGGCCACTTAAAGTGAGCACTTAGTGCTAAAATGATTCTTATGGTTGTGAATCTTGCAGTAGGAGCAAAGGTTTCTTCATAGTCAATGCCATGTTGTTGCTTGTATCCCTTAGCTACCAATCTTGCTTTGTACCTGTCTAATGTGCCATCAGACTTGTACTTAACTTTATAAAGCCACTTAACGCCTATGACTTGATGATCTGTGGGCTTAGGTACAAGAGTCCAAGTTTTGTTCTTCTCGATTGCATCCATTTCTACTTGCATAGCTTCTTCCCACTTAGGTTGTCCTTGAGCTTCTTTGTAATTAGATGGTTCTGGGATTTGTTGAATCTGATGCATTAAGACGTAATTGACATAATGACTTTGTTCTCGCTATCTTTTGTCAATAAGTTTTTGTGATCTTCTTGGATGACTTGAAGTACTTGCTTCTGAGTTGGAGTTTGGAAATACTGAGTCCCCCTTTGAAGTGTAGATAGGTGGACTAAGACTTGTACTTGAATCTTTTCTTGAGTATGAGGAAGCTTCATTGAAGATCACATCCTTCAAAATGGTGATGGCGTAGGTTTCCATATCATATAGATGGTATGCCTTTGATTGGTCACTATACCCTATGAATATGTGTTTCTTGGACTTTGATTGTAACTTGTATCTATCTTCTTTTGGTACATGGACAAAAGCTTCACTACCAAAGACTCGAAAGTAATTCACATTTGGTTTTCTTCCATAGTAGGCTTCAAAGGGTGTTTTGTTGTGTAATGCACTTGTAAATCCTCGATTAAGAATGTGAATGGCAGTATGCACGGCTTCTGCCCAAAACTTGTAGGGTAGATCCTTGTGATGAAGCATTGTTCGTGCCATTTCCATCACACTGCATATCTTCCTTTCAGCTACTCCATTCTGGGATGGAGTATGAGGCTGAGTGACTTTTCTTTTGATCCCTTTCTGGGTGAGAAAGTTATCAAAGTCATGATTGATAAACTCACCACCTCCATCTGATCTGATTGTTTTAACTTTAGTCAAAGATTCAGTCTCAACTTCCTTTATCCAAGTTTGAAAATTAGAGAATGTGTCTACCTTTGACTTCAAAAAGTACACCCAAATATAGGGAGAGTGGTCATCTACTAGAAGATAAAAGTAGAGGGATCCACTCAAGGATGGGGTGTTCATAGGTCCACATAAGTCCATGTGGATGAGGGTTAGAGGGTTCCTCGCTCGTGTGGAAGCTTCCTTGGGAACTGGGGCCCTATGTTGCTTGCCTTGGGTGCAAGCTTGGTAGACATTAGTAAGTTGCCCGATCTTTGGCAATCCCTTCATAAGTTGGGATGAATAGATTTTTGATAAGTAAGAAGTGTGGCCAAATCTCTGGTGCCACAAACTTGAGGTGGATTCTTTGGATACAAAGCAAGATAGCTTGTAGGCCTTTTTCTTCACTACCTTGAGCAATAACATCCTTTGTATGGGGATCAACTACCTTAACTGAGGTGTTATCAAACCATACTTGTTTGTCCTGATTTGTAATGACCTTGACGGAAAGGAGATTCATACATAAGTTTGGAACAAAAAGAACATTGGACAAAGACTTGCATTCCCCCTGATTGTTGGTAATTTGAACTTTTCCTTTTTCCTTCGATGGGTAAACTTTTGTTGTTGCCAAGATAGACTTCTCCCGCGTGCTCTTTGAGTTCTTGAAAGGAGTCCTTGTCTTTGCACATATGGGAGGTAGCTCTGCTATCAAAGATCCACTCATGCGAGGCGCTAGAAGTAACTAGTGCATTGGCTTATGTGGAGATGAAGAGTTCCTCACTTGAGCAGTGGGATCTATGTTGGGATCCTTTGGATGCTTGCCTAGACGTAGAAGCCTTCGATGATTGTTTCTTTTTAAAGCAAAACTTTTCTAAGTGTCCTGATTTTCCACAAAAATTACAGGTGAACTTCTTCGATGAAGTATGCGATCCTTGCTTAGATCCATTGCTAGCCTGATGACTTGTGGTTTTGCCCTTATTGAAGGGGCCTTTGGTCTTCATGGCAGATTCCTGGGAGGAAGTCGATTTGGCTCGCGAGTCATGAAGGAGCAAGAGTCGATGAACCTCTTCCCAAGATAAGACTTGGCCGCGATTATACAAAGTTGTGATAAATGCCTTGTATGACTTAGGTAACTTGTTAAGAAGTCTAATGGCCATGTCTTCACTAGAGATCTGCCTACCACATAGTGCTAATTTACGTTGGTAGTCCTCAAATTGGGCTATGACCTTGGTAATTGTGTCGTGTGGCCTAATGGTCAAATTATGAAACTCGGCCTCTAATGCATATATCTTCGAAGGGGTTTTGTCTTCATACAAAGCGGCTAACGTATCCCAAGCATCCTTGGACATCTTGCAGGCAGTGATATGTCCTTTTGTCAGCTCATCACAGGCAAGCAACAACTAACCTAAAGCTCTTTTGTCCTTGATATTCCACACCTGCAAGTCTTTCCATGTTGAAAGACATCTCCGATTCACTAGTTTATGAGCTTACTAAATAGGGATAATCATTGGACTATTGAGCCTAAGATGTCGATTAGCCTTTCCTATGCATCTATGTGATCTAAGCTTCATGAATTTGATCCATTTACTTTTCTTATTATTTTAGAGTACACACATGTTGCAATGTTCTTTCTATGTATTAGTCACTTGTTCTTTTTACTTTCTTTGTTATGGTTCTTGTTTTCAATGTCACATTGTTAGGAGTAACTTTCATTTGTCCTTCTTTCTCATTTGATCACTTGATTGTGTTCATTTCCTTATGGTTCTTGCACTTTACTCTACTTATCAACCTTGATTTAAATTAATTAGGGTAGATTGGACTTGATCCATTCCTATGGTCGCCCTAATTAATAAATTTCACTTATGCACACTTATCCTAAGCTAGAATTGATTGAGGTTGTTGAGTAATTTTCAAACTCAAGTCACGTGCTTTGGTCTTGTTCTCATGCTCAAGATGCTCATCCAAGCCTTGATCCGGAATCTGCACCTTGTCTTGCTTCTAGACACACTCTATTAGCTTCAAAAGCCCTAAAAAAATCACCAATTAGGCTCAAAATTGACTAAAAATTACCTTGCAAATAAAAATTCCGAATTGCCGATCTGTTGTGCCAAAAGGTGTGTATCATGATTTTTATCTATTTCAATAGATGGGGTGTCTATCGGGATAGGCGATTCTATCATCTATCATGATAGACAATCTATGTGTCACGATAGATGGGCATTTGTCATGATTGATGAAGTCTCTGTTATGACAAATGGGTATGTCATCTATCATAATTGATGTGTGTTTGTCATGACATATGGTCTATTTGACTTGATAGACAATCTGTCTGTCTTGATAGAGGCCTTTCTTGTCAATTGTGGAGTGCATTTGCAAAAAATAGCATGTCTATCACAATAGATGGTGTCGATAATCTCTTGTGAATCCAATCTCTCACAATAGACGTGTCTTTCATGATAGACGGTGTCTATCACGGATTTTTTCAATCACAATAAACAATGTCTATAGAGATAGATCAAAATAGAGGGAATTTCTTTTAGTTAAGGACAATTGTTTTGTGGATGCGATAGGGGTATGTCTATCATGCAATGCATGTAATTCAAAAATACCAGCTTTCTCTGCTTATCATGACAGACAGACACATCACCTCAGGTTGCATGCGCATTGACTATCATACCTGATAATGGAGTTGAAGTTAATGCTAAAGCTAATTCCTGCAAGAAACACTAAAAAACACACGAAAACAACAAGCACACACTCTCCCTCTCTTGATCTCTCTTGCAAGTGAAATTAGGGAATGAATGGGAGTGATGGATATATGCCTAAAATATGAAATTTTTAGTGAAGGTGGAGATAGAGAGGAGGAGGAGAGTGGAGATGATGGAGATGATGATGATGGAAAAATTAAAGAAAATACTAAAAATTACTTACTTACCAATGATTCCAACCTCAATACTCTACATCTTATTATCACACACTCATCTTTGAAAGATGCTTCCCGACAACAATGTCGAATTTGTTGTCACTCTAGCATAATGAAAGTAGCACTGTGGTGAAGATCCACCTCATAAATGTCAATCTGTGGAGATGTGAGGATGATATGATGATCATGAGTGATAGGAGTGTACAAGTGAGTGACAAAGAAGCACTAGGAAATGCAAACACATACATGCACACTTACACACAAGGTAGGACAAAGAGTAGAACAATGGAATCTTCTCTCTATAAGCTCAAGAAACCTTTTACAAAGCTCACTCCTTAAACAAGCTAACCCAAAAATGAGGTTTCTAGCTCTTTTTATAGTTTTTTTGACTAGCTTTGACCTATTTTGGACCTAATGCCTGCCTTAGTTGAAAACAAGGTTCCTAAGCTATTTTGAGGACTCAAACGAGCTCCAAAAAATATGAAAATTGAAATGTGGGTCCTTCTTAATACTCTTCAAGGTTGAGGACTCCTTGGCTTTCTCGAAATGGAGTTATAATTACCAAAAATGATTATTTACAATGGTGTGTATTGATGAGGATCATTGTTTGTTAATGTAAGGTTTTTGAAAATTTTGGAGGTTTTATTGTCCTCTCCTTATCTGGCCTCCTTGTTGGCTCAAGCCTCCTTGGTCTCTTCTGCCATTAACAAGGTGATAGCTCATTTTTCTCGTATTCTCAAAGTTATAGGAACATTACAAAGATTGAATGATGGGTAGGAGACAATGAAATAATGGTAATGAAAGATTATTAAACAAAGTCGAGCTCCTCTAGAGTTGGTACACATTGATCTTTGTGATAATATTTCTACCATTTCTTTGGGATCTTTCTACTTCTTAGTGTTCATACATGATTATAATAGTAAGATGTGGAAGATTGATGCTTTTGAAAAATTTAAAATGTGGCTCAATATGGTTGGAAATGAAATGGATAAAGAAGAAAAGTGAAGAACTAAAATTTGATCAAGGAGTAGAACGCTTCTCAACAAAAGTCAACAACTACTTCAAGCATCATGCCATCAGAAGGAATCTCACAACATCTCACAAACCTTAAAAAAAGGGTGTTTTTGAATGATGGAATTAAAAAATATTTGAAATGATAATTTCATGTTGATTTCATGCTTGATCCATTTTGAACAAGATGGACATTGTGCAATCTATATTCTCCATCAACGTTACAAAAGTATAGTCAAATAATGTACTCAAAATCATCTATCTATGTATTTCGAAAATTTTGGACGTTTCTATCATCTATAAATACCAACTCAAGAAGAACTAAATTGGAAACCAAAAATAGAACTATGTATTTTTAGGATATAGTGAAGAGTCTAATGCATATTGAATGTAGGTTCAAAAGGCAAAGAAGAATGTTAAGAGATGAAATATTGTGTTTGGTTGGACAAGAAAGATCAACCCATTATCTCATTAATTGAAGAAACAACTCACCTTGTGCCTTCCCAAAGACAAGTAGAATTAGATAACAAATTATCTTCATCAAAAAGTGAAACTATTGTTCCACACAACATAACTCACTAGCAATATATAGAACTTTGATGATTATAACATTTGTAGATACATTGCATGTATCAAATATATTTTTAGATACATTTCATAGATCCAAATTTTTAAGGAGCAAAGAAGAATTTAACAACACATTTTTCGACATGGATTTTATGAAAAAAATCATGGCCCATGGATTTAATAGAAGAACAAACAAAAGTTACTAAATTCATGAAGGATCCAAATGAAGTAACAACGCAATTGATTACGACAACATACTCAAAAGGTGGAAGCAAAATGAAAAGATAAGTGTACTCACAAAATGCAAGGTGTGATACTCAAAACTGAGTAGACCATGAAATGGGAGAACTCACATGGATTAGAGTGAGCTTGCCAAGAGAATGGAGTAGGGTCCTCAAGCTTCTAATCAAGTACAAATGGGGGGAGAGGCCCTCCTTATATAGAGTTAGAGGGGCTCTCCAAACTACATCATATGTTGGATAATTCCCCTTGAAGGAGAATGAATATACATGTAAAAGCAAATGGCAAGGTACCCAAATACAAAGAGATATAATATAAAATGGAAATGTGATGGAAATGGAAATAGAAATGGAGTGCCTCCTAGATACAAAAGGGAGATGCACTCTCATATTCTCAAAACTATTGGGTGTGTGTAGAAGTGCAAGAGACACACAAGAAGCACACACAAGGAGCACAAACGCAGCAAGACACACGGAGAAGATGGATGGTTGGAATAGCTCTCTCTATTGATGATGAACTAAAATTAAGTAAGAGCTGAATAATATCCCTAAGTACAAAGTACCACCACATATGAGAGTATCAAGTATGTGGTAACATGGGGAACAAACCTCTAGCCAACACTACAGTAAAAAGTGCCCACGTATAGGGAAAAGGTTCACATCAAAGCTACTTGAGGAACACATAAGTGTAACAAACACCACATGAGCAAATGATGTGAATACATACAAGGAGTGATAGATCAACCCCCACAAGGTAAAAAGCCTAAAGCTTTGCGAAAAGCTTCAAACTTTTCCCATGAAAGAGCTTTGGTGAATATGTCTGCCATATTATCTTGTGTGGGCACATATACCAAATCAATATACCTTGCATGAAGCTGCTCTCTCACATAGTGATAATGCACCTCAATATGTTTGGTTTGTGCATGAAACACTAGGTTTTGTGCAACAGCCAATGCACTCTGACCATCAGAGAGAATATGCATAGGAACATCAATTTCCATGCAAAGATCCATCAATAGGCATCTCAGCCATATACACTCCATTGTAGCTGTGAAAACTGCCTTGTACTCAGCCTCACAACTCGATGTCACCACTGTAGGTTGCTTCTTACTCAATCAAGATATGCATGAGTCTCCAAGGAAAAAGCAATTACCACTAGTGGACACACGAGTATCATAACAACTAGCCCACTTGCTATCTGTAAAAGCATGCAAGCATGGTTGAATATCTCTGCCATAAAAGAGACATAAGCTCAAAGTGCCTCTGAGATATCTAAACACACGTTTCACCGCTTGCCAATGCTTAGTGCAAGGGCTATGCATGAATCAAATCAACTGGGAAACGGCATACTGTATATCCGGCCTTGTGTTGCATGCACATATAAGACATCCCACAGCTTGATGATAAAGAGAAGTGTCAAATGCATCACGGGAATCCTCAACTGAGAACCTGAATATTATATCAACTAGTGTGGAAACTGGCTTGCATCCCCAGAGTCAAAACACTGAAGTAGTTTTTCAACATACTTTGCTTGATAACAATTCACCCCTCAATGGATACAAATTGGATGCCAAGATAGTAGCTCAAAAGAGGTCCAAGATAAGTGACATCAAAAGTATGCTACAAATCAACCATAAGAATTTCAAGTTTTGCATCACATGACCTAGTCAAGAGTATGTCACCGACGTAAAGAACAAGCACTATAAGATCGGCCCCATCTTTGAGTATAGAGTGTGCTTTCAATCGAACTACATGTGAAGCCAAGAGTAACCAAATGCTTATGTATTTTGTCATACCATGCACATGGAGCTTTCTTGAGACCATACAAGGCTTTATGCAAGCGACAAACCATGTGTTCTTGCCCTTTCATGGAAAATCCAAGAGGTAGCTTCACATAAACTTCTTCTTGCAAATCACCATCCAAGAAAGTTGTCCTTATATCCAACTGATGTACATTCCAACCTCGGTGGGTAGCCAATGCAACCACGGTACTAATGGTAGTCATGTGTGAAGTAGGTGCAAAAGTTTCCTCATAGTCAATGCCATATTGTTGCACATATCCTTTGGCAACCAATCTAGCTTTGTAGCGATCAATGCTACCATCAGACTTTCTCTTAATCTTGTAAAGCCACTTTGCACCAATGGCATTTTTTCATTTTGGCAATTCACATAACTCCTAAGTATCATTCCTATTTATGGAATCCATTTCTGATTGCATAGCACTTATCCATTGTGGATCATCACATGCATCTTCAAAAGTAAGTGGCTCTTCATTACATATTGTTGCAATAAGAGAATAATCCACAAAATTACTTGATGCATGGTGAGAGCTTGATCTTGTTCTACCAAGTAAAGGTGCACTCAATTTACTATCCTGCAAAGTTTGTTTGAGCCACTTTGGCATAGCTTGTGCGCTCTTGATAGACATGCATTCATTATGCAATACATCATCAACATCTACATCATGCATGGGCTGAATTTCAT
This sequence comes from Ceratopteris richardii, assembly GCA_020310875.1. NCBI lineage: Eukaryota > Viridiplantae > Streptophyta > Polypodiopsida > Polypodiales > Pteridaceae > Ceratopteris > Ceratopteris richardii. The sequence goes on from CM035444.1 coordinate 105,865,475, forward strand.
GCTCATTTTCATCCATATTTTGTCGTAAATGTTCAACCATATGTGGCTGGAAATTTCCAGCAGTTTCAACATTTTTTTGGCTAAAAATTTCAGCCATGTTTGGCTGGAAATTCTCTGCATTTTCAGCTCCATTTTGCTGGAATTTTTGAGCCCTTTGAGCCTCAATTGACTAGTCTACATGGGCATAATCAAGCACACCATTTTGGAACAAAGGCATGAGTGTATCAACACATCTTGTAAGCTAACAGTTGGCTGTTTTTTGCATTCAAGTAGAGGGAAAACTGAATTTTCAGCAAATACCACATCTTGAATCACAATAATTGTGTTTTTCAATGGATGGTACAAACTTTATCCCTTACTTTCAGCACTATAACCAGCTAATATACATTTCTTTGCCTTGCCATCAAGTTTGTGATGTTGTTGCGATGGCACAAGAGCATATGCCAAACAACCAAACATGCACATATGACTAACCATAGGCTTATGTCCATTCCAAGCCTCATAAGGATTGATGACTCTCAATGCTTTTGTAGGGTAGCAATTCAACACATAGTTTGCACACACGATCGCTTCCATCCAAAACTTATCAGGATGATGCTTTCCTTTAACCATACATCGTGTCGTTTCAAGAAGTGTTCTATTTTTATGCTTAGCAACACCATTTTGCTAATGCGTATATGGCACCGTACATTGGTGTGAAATACCTCTTTCACGAAGAAAAGCATTAAACTCATGTGACATGTATTCACCACCACGATCCGTGCATAGAGTCAAAAGCTTTTGTGAAGAAAAAATTTCAGCCATAGCTGAAAATGCTTTGAAGCAAGAAAATACCTCATTCTTTGCTTTCATAGGATACACCCATGTATGGCGAGCAGCATCATCAATGAAGGTAAGAAAATATACATGCTTCCCAAAAGATGGAGTCTTGATGGGACCACATACATTACTATGAACAAGCTACAATTTTCTTGTAGTGTGTGTATGACTATCTTTTGGAAAAGAAGCACGATGCATTTTTCCAAGAATGGAAGGTTCACATGCATGATTTTCGATGGACTCAAGTGTAGGCAAACCAATAACCATGTCCTGCTTTTGCAAATAAAGCAAACTATTGAAGTTCAAGTGACCAAAATGAGCATGTCAAAGTTCCATTTTAGCCATGGAAGAATATGAGCAACCAATGCATTTGGGGCAGCCCTCTTGTATGTATCCATGAGATATAAACGATTACATAATGTATTGGACATCACGATAACATCACCATTGCTGAAATCATGAACCATACACTTATCATCAACAAAGTGTACATGAAGTCCAACTTTGGCAATCAATGGAACTGAAACTAAGGTCTTCTTGATATCGGGTACATATGATGCATTTTTCAAGAGAATCACACCTCCATTTGCAGTCATAAGCTCAATTTGTCCTACTCTAATGATAGGATAAGAGGCATTGTCTGCACACACCACATGTCCTCCTTTGGGTGCATCTTTTAAAGATGCAAAAAATCTTTTGCATGATGTTATGTGCTTTGAAGCTTGTAAGCCGCCGGATTGGCAATTGTAAACCTTTTCCTTTTCATATTCCGCACGAACCGAAAGGTCATTGCGATGAGTTGTAACTTTTTATAAAGCAATGAAAAGATACTTTCGGTAACAACCAGAAGAGTCGTCAGACTGTCTGTCTAGGCGATACGTCTGTGTAGTTTCCGTAGTGTCGTGTTTCATAATTCTGAGTCATACTGTGTCCTTCTGTTTTGTTGATTATCTCCACCTGTACGGTAAAGATTGAGTTACGGTAATGTCTACATTAAGTGAAGTATTGAATCCCTGTTCTGTAAGCTGTTTACTGTAAGTCTGTGTTACGGTAATGTTTATCTTTGCGTTGTGTACTGAGATGTATTGATTGGAATACGAATAGTAATTCTGTAAAGGAACGAACCAGAGTTTGTTAGTAAGCTGAATTAGCATAGTTTTTTTACAAATACTGGCATATGAATGAGTTAATTGGGAAAATCAAGTATAGGGCCTCTGTTTAGCAAACCCCTTCCACTCTCAAGAACCCGAATAGAGTTTAAACACGTTCTGACGGAAAATGCACGTTTAACACTGGCGCCGTCTGTGGGAAAGTGGCAACAGATTGTTGCAAAGTGATTATCGGAAGGTGGCAACAGAGTTTTGCACAGTGATTGTGGGAAGGTAACAGTAAGATAGAGTAGTACGCAAGTGTAGCAAAGGTGCTATATGCGGATTACTCGGTCCGGTGAGTCATATCCGAAGTACAGCCGAGACCGACAGCCCCGGGAGATATCAAATTTATTAGGAACATCCTCAGGAGGCAGAAGCACAGAGCGGTTAAGCCCGATAGTAGAAGAAACGAAGCGCGACTCCGGTAGCATTCCGGTAGAACATACTGCAATTCCGGTAGTTTTTCGGTGTTATTTCGACACCGTCTGGTCAAGATTCGAACCTCTCTGAGGATAGGGGTGTGTTATCCAGAGAGGACTTTGAAGGTGAAAGAATACCCTGGATTGGGGAAAGTTCCACTAATTTCAGTGGTAGTTCAGTCCCGGTAGCAGAAAATTTACAATTTTCCGGTGACAGTATTATACTTCCCGGTGAATCTTCTATCCGGACACCACTGTTCGGGGTAGGCTTGCCTACATTTGATACCACAGAAGAGGGTAGGCTATTCGAATTAGAAATTCGAAAGAGGTTAAGTGCTATTTTCGAACCGAAAGGTGAGCAATCTGACCATACAGATTCAGAAGAACAAGAAACACCACCTCAGAATTCAGGAAATCGTAACAGTACCGCCACTAGAACCATGAGTGGGCAACAACAACAGCAATAGCAACAACAACAACAGCAACAACAACAACAACAACAACAACAACAACAACAACAAAAACAACAACAACAACAATAACAATAGTAGCAACAACAGCCACTTCCACCTCGTCCGGTTCCAACAGGAGTCACCTACACAAAATTCGGTGGATTTCCAGGTGATGATCCTGATGCTCATGTATGTACCTTTGAAATTAGTTATGCAGTACTAAACTATCCGCCTGATCCGGCATACAAGGCCATAGTATTCCAATCAACACTAGTTAATGAAGCTGCCAGGTGGCTTACAGAGTATGATATCAACCATTTCGGCACCTATGAAGCGGTAAGAAATGCGTTTCTGCAGAGATTCCGACTCAAGAAGAACCCTGCCAAAATTTTTGATTACTTACAGAACAATAGACAGAAGTTGAACCAAACAGTGCAAGAATATGCCACCCTGTTTAGAACTCATTTGAGACAACTTCCTCCGGCACATGCTAATTTGCCGGATGATGTCATCACTCAGTGGTTTATTAATGGTTTGACTCCGCAGCTCAAACAGATTATGATCATCCGTTGTGTGGGAGCTATGACACTAGATGCGGTTATTGCAATGGCCTTGCAGCTAGAGCATAAGGTTGGAGGCTTTACTGAAGACATGGAGTGGTTGAAAGCCAGTAAAAATGTTGCAGAGGATCCGACTAGACAGATGTACTGCACCAAGTGCAAGAACCCAGGGCATACTAGTACCACATGTGCACTTAATCAGATATATTGCGCTATCTGCAATACAACTGGACATTCCACTGAAAATTGTGCATATAATGCCAAAGTGTAGGGACCAACAACTGTAAATGCTATCATACAAGAACCAGGGCAGCCGGCCACTCATTATGTACCACCTGAGATGAGAAATAATCAACAGCAAGGATACAAAAATTATCGAGGACAGCGGAATACAAATTACAATACAGATCGCGGGCAGACAGGAACATCACAGGACGGTAATTCTTTGCCACCCCCTCGCTGTCATTTTTGCGGTGAATTAGGCCACATATGCAGATTCTTGTAAAGATGCAGTTGAATATGATCAGAGGAAGAAAGAGCGTCAAAACCCAATGACCAATATGGTTTATATATCACTAGCGGAAACTCAGGCCGTAGTGATTCAAACAAGATCTGGTAAGCAGTTACACCCAACAGCAGAAGTGTTTGAACTTGGCATCCATGAACAACAGAGAATGTATAACAAAGCTAGTCAATGGACCACCAAAGAACCTACAGTGTTCCCAGATCCAATTCCGGTGACACAAGTGCCCCTTCCAAAGGAAGGATTGCAGGAACAAGATTCTACCCCAGTAACAGGTGCATCATCTTTAGAATCGGTGAAAAATACAATTCAAAAAGATCAGGCATGGGAAATTTTATCTAAGGCATCCATTACTCTCCCTCTTGGACAGTTACTTGCATTAGTGCCGGGAGTTCGGCAGCAATTTCAGCAATAGCTGAGTCCTGGGTCTTCCTGCATTGCAGCAACAGCAACGGTACAACCGGAAACTGATTCTACGGTGGATCATTCGGTCCCTTTAATTACGGTATGGTACAAAAATCATAAGATTACTCAAGTACTAATTGATGGTGGGTCTGGTGTAAACATAGCCACTGCAGCGCTTTGTAAAAAGTTGGGATGGACGCAAATCGAGCCTGTTCAATTTTTCGTTAGAATGGAAGATCAATCCCGAGTTCATCCGTTAGGACTCGTACGGAATGTCCCGATAACTTTGCAGGGTACAACGTTTAAGATGATCTTTGTCATCTTAGAACTACCGGAGTCTAGTCTTGACTATAATCTTCTTTTCGACCGACCCTGGTTGAAACAAGCTAAGGTTATACAGGATTGGTCAGCGCAGGAACTTACTTTTAAGGACAACCACCGTAAATATGTTGTCAAATTAGATGCTATTCAGCCCTGTGAACTCCATGCCAGACCATATGTAGCAGAGCCAGTCCACATGTTGGATGGCTTATCTGACGATGAAGAAGAAGCATTTTTGAAGAACAATGAAGATCTGATTTCCTTAGGTACTGTAGATCTACAATCTATTGTAGACAACTGGAGTCCAGCAGCCTGTATGGTGGTGCCTGTGACCGAAGAAGTGGAGACAGAAGATATTGTTGCTATGAATGAAGCCGTTCTACAACATCTTTTACGGTCAGCTGACGACCCAGGCAAACCTCGTCAATTCTATGTTCTCGAAGATCAATTAATTTCCTATAATTTGGGAGATGAAGTAAACCCGCGACCTGTCAATATAAAGGAAGGATTGTCGGAAGCATTTCAAGCAGATTTGATCCAACTTATTCGTGAATTCTCTGATGTTTTTGCATGGGATTATCGTGATATGAAAGGTCTGGACCCTCCCATCTATCAACATCGAGTCGTGCTCAAACCAGAAGCAAAGCCGATTAAACAAGCTAGCTACCGTATGAACCCTAACTATGCAGCATTGGTCAAAGCAGAACTTGATCGCCTATTAAAGGTAGGATTCATTGTAGCTATTGAGCATGTTGAATGGATCTCCCCGATCGTGATTGTACCAAAGAAAAACAAGCAGCTCCGAATATGTGTCGATTACCGGAAATTAAATGCAGCTACCGTACTTGATCCATTTCCTCTTCCATTTCTTGATACAATGCTGGACAGAGTGGCTGGACATGAGATGTACTCATTTCTCGACAGTTATAGTGATTATAACCAGGTCCGAATGGCTAAGCAAGATAAAAACAACGTTTATTACGAATTTGGGTGTTTTTGCTTGCATAGTCATGTGGTTTGGATTAAGAAATGCTCCTAGCACCTTTTAACGATGTATGCAAGAAATCTTCTCACCCTATCTTACTTCTTTTATGCAAGTATATCTAGATGATTTCTCTTTATTCGAAAAGATGGTAGCACACTTGTACCATTTACGGTATTGCTTTGAGAAATGTCGAGAATACCGACTCTGCCTGAACCCAACCAAATCTGTTTTTGTGGTTTCTTATGGTAAGCTCCTTGGTCATATTGTATCTGCATAGGGCATACAAGTTGATCCAGACAAAATTGTAGCCGTGTTAGAAGCACCTATACCTACTACACCGAAAGAAGTCATGCGATTCATGGGTCAAGTCAGGTGGCATGGTCGACATTTACGGTGGCATGGTCGACATTTACGGTGGCTTGCCCATTTGGAAATACCCCTAAATCGGCTAATCACTAGTACTCCTCGACAATTTGATTGGACACCAGAATGTCAAACTGCATTTGATCGTCTAAAAGGATTATTAACGCAGGTTCCAATTCTACAATCTCCTGATTGGGAACGCCCATTTCATGTTTTTGTAGACGCATCAGATATAGCCATTGAAAGTGTTTTAATGCAACAAACTGATAAGTGGTTTAGGCCTGTCTATTATGCAAGTCAAAGGCTTGCTCCTGCTGAAAAGAATTATTCAGTACATGAAAGATGAATTTTCCGCCTAGCAAATAATGCCGGAATTTCTTACAGAATACACCAAGGCCTATTTTGAATAATTGTTGAGTGATTAAGCATATTGAAGGCCCCTTAGCTCATATTTGAAGAGATCATGTTTCCTTGTTTTAACCCCTATAATCCTGAACTGGCATAACTTTCTTATATGAAATCGGTTTGTTGTGATTTTGGGTTCGTTGGAAAGCTCATTTGGAGTAAAACTAATATGTGGATTATTAGATATAGTATTTTGATGTTGACCATCAGGTGGGACTAGAAAACCAAGGGGAATCCAAAGGATTTTGAGCAATACAAAGGGGAAATTCTGAACTAGAAGACAAAGCTTATGAACCTGAGATCTGGTGGACACTTATGCAAGGATAGGAAAAGCATTAGATCATATGAGGCTAGTGTCAACCATATAGCTAGTTCGTGGATACAACATCTAAGTGGTTATCCCTACACACTAAGTTCAGAATAAAGTGACTCAGAAATGTCATGTAGCATGGAGAGACCCACACGTACCTCAGGAACTGCCTATCCACAAATACCAAAAGGTCCCCATAAGACACAATTGGAGTATATTTGGACCAACCAATTATATGCTTGCATCTATGAGGATGGCCTAAGGCGATCAGTAGTCCAACTCAGAAATCCTGATCAACCCTTCAGACTTGAACACCCAATGGTTAAATTCAAAGAAGGTTCATATATTGATAACCAAGGAACTATGTATGTGGTTACGAGCTTAGCAAACATGACAAATGAGTTTGGAAATGTCATTCTCAAGAATGAGATAGGAAACCTAGAGCAAGGAGATGTAGGACGAGAACCCAAGACTCCTAGAGGTAAGTCAGTGTTGACCAGAGTGATCACTCTAGATTGGATCCCTCAAGACAACAAAAGTATAGAACTATTCTTGAATGGAGAAACGGAGGAAGCCTTTTCGAGATTCAAGCCAGATCAACCTAATCCAATAATCACCATCTATGAATTCAAAGACCCTAAGACACTAGGCAAAGCTGTCTACCTAGATAACACATCGGAGAAAATGTTCTCGATAACAGAGCATGACAAGCTCACATACACTTGGCAAGGTAAATTGATTTCTCCTCCAACAAGATGTAGTGTTTCCCATGGCCTCCAAGGAGTAGGATCATCCCACTCTTATGAAAACCAGAGGGAAATAGCTATAGAGAGGCGTGAGGTAAGCTTTGCACACAATGTGGGTAGAGACAAATCAAGATTTGAAGGCGAAAGACATGAAAGAGAGAGACATCAAGCACATAGGCATCAAAGATATAAACATGATTTTCCATTGCATAGACCACAAGAGTACCCTAAAACCCTTAGACCCTCTCAAGTGGTCAAGGCAATGAAGAACTACTTTAACGGGTCAGGAGATCCTTATGATCATGTGGCCGAGTTCAAACAAGTGTTAATAGCTGAACAAGTCGAGGACTTGTTCAGTCAGTTCGAGGCATTTGGTTTGACTCTCAAGGGTACTGCCTTAGCTTGGTTTCAACCTTAGAACAACCATAATTACCGAAACATAGGTCAACTACTAGAGGAATTCATTGTCGAGTTCTTCAAGAGTGGCATCAGGCATAATACATCGTCCTTGATCCACAACTTCAAGCAAACACCTCAAGAAATAGTGCGACTTGCAGGAAGACGGTTCAAATAGTACTTAGAAAGATGCCTTGTGCCAGAGCTACCCACACCCGCCAAACAATTGGCTTTGTTTTTAGATGGCTTACTAAGCACCAAGTTAAGATCATATGTGTACTTGAAAGAGGCTAGATCCATAGAAGAGTGTGTGCGGATGTGCATAGACATAGAAGACAACTTGGGTGAGGTGTTAGAACTGTTGAAACTCTATAAGGATTCTCATAGTTCTACTAGTCACACCTCTTGAACCTCCACAGAGATAGAAGAGATAGTTGAACAAGTTGCCAAGAAGCTAGGAGTTCAAAATAGACAAACACCAAGGGTCACCTCATTGAAGCGATGCTACATGGCTAATTTATGCCCAATGCAAAACCAGAACATGAGAGAAATAAATGATCCATATTGCACTATTGAGAGGAAATACACAAACCACACAGCTCAAGATTGTCCATACAATAGGCAGGCACAAGCTGTCACACAAAGTTATCAACAACCTTACTAGCACGGTAGGTATCAAAATCAATACCAACAGCCATATCATAGGCCACAACCATGTCAAGCCCAATACCAACAACAATATCAGGCACCATATAGGCCACAACCTGTCCTAGGAAACTAACTCCCAGTTCCTACCAATGTGATTCCAATTAAGTATGCGGTGGCAGAGGAGAACCCTAATAGAGCATTGGTAGCAATGACCCCTTTAGTCTCAAAAGATGACCCTCATGCTCAGAAATCTGACTACACCCATGAAGATAGTCCACGAGCTTCTACATAAAGTCACCGGAGAATAGTGAGATTTACTCGTATCAATATGAGGCACCACCTATGGAACAAAATTGGGAGCCAGAATACTCCAATGTCATGTATATGAATCCAAACCCCAGGCCCCAATTGAGACAAATGAGCCACAAGCTCCTAGAGGACCATGTTTTAGATGTCAGGGTTACCATTTCATTCATGAATGTCCCCACCCACCATCACCGGGTCAAGGATAGGCCATCACAATACAAGCTTTTTGTCCTGAGTGCGGCAAAGATCATCTCCCAAGAGATTGTCCAAGGAACCCCTCTAGTGTATCCGAGGTTACATCGATTAATGTGGTAGGCTTAGTGGTGGATTCAAGTTCAAGTAGCAGTAATGTGGCTCCTATACAGGTAGTTATGAGGACACAAGCCTGAAAACAAGATAAGCCAGCTGAACAATCAGAGTCAAGTGAATCAGGAGAGCCTAGTAAGAGGAAAACAAGAACATGGAATGATACTAGAGATATTACCTCGCAGAATCCCTCACATGCGAAAACTCCATCCACACCACCTCATCCCACCCCACCACCCATTGTAAATAGACCACAACCAGGGCCTGTTCTTGTAGGTCCAACCCCAGAAGGCTTGGACATGATGTTCAATGCCTACCAGGCTCGACTTCAAGAAGGGCCAACAGTTGCAAACCTAGATAAGAGTTACCCTAGAACAAATTTAGAGATTGAACGGACAGAAATGTGCATAAAAATGGTAGAGCTAGCTCAAGCTATGCTTGAGACCAATCAATTGTTCAATCATACGAATTCAATCAAAGCGGGTTTGCACTTCCAAGGCTTACAAGAAAGATTAAAGCAGTTGGTGAACAAGCCACATGTTTCTTTACCTCCACAGACTCAACTAGTTGTTGAATGAGAAAGCTCACCACCAATGGAAGGTTATGTTCCTAATTCCATAGATGATGGAGACCTCTTTCCATTCAACAATACTCTCAAGTGTTCTTGCGAGAAATACAAGAAGAAAAATGGACCAAGGAGAAGGGTAATCCCCCTCCTATTCCTGAGATTGATGACCTTCATGATCAATTTCACCAAGACATTCCATCTATTTACGAAGACCAAGCAGAGCAACAAGAGGGTGAAAGATTGGATTTTGAATCTAATTCTTTACAAGAGTTGCCATGATTCATAGGCCCATGGGAATCCGAATCTCTCCACATCAGAGCTCCCACAATATTGGTAAGACATGAAGTCTCAGTGCTTCCACGGAGCACGGATGTCGTGAAGAACACTAAGGTTCAGTGTCATCTCATCATAGAAGAGTTGCTCAAAGTAAAACCAAAGCTATGGAAGCATGTGGCGAATCAATTTCCTGAACTCGATTCCAATCTGTCAAAAGGTGACTCTAAGCAAAAAGTCCCAGAGATACCCCTAGACAAAATAGGATACATGAGTGAAGGTGAAGAAGGTAACACTTATCTTCCAATCACCTACCAAGGTTACACCAGCAAAGCTAGGTTAGATTTAGGTGCCAGTGTTGCGATTGCAATCACCTCCTTATGGAAGCTATGGGGCAAGCCAAGATTAAGACCAACTAGAATGAAGCTTCAAATGGCTGATGGCCATGTTGAAAGACCTCTAGGATTGCTAGAAGGGATAACTCTAACCACTTAAACGGGTTCTATACTGTGAGAATTAAAGTTAAGAAGTTAGGGGTGTCCAAATCGACTTCTCAGAAGTGCAGATTTAGCCATAGCTGACTTGGTAAGTAGATTTCTCAAGATCTACTGAACCTTTTGAAGTAATTTAACTTGGAGAAGGTGCGCAATCTTTAGGCGACACCTTGTGCAAAGTTTCATAAAAAACTTTACACATTTACTCAGTCAATGAGCAAGATCTATGCAGCAGACTTTCTGAGGAAATTCCTTCTTCACAGTTTAGTCAAGAAATTGATATTTGGTCATTGATAGCTTAAATTGGTGAAGGTTTTGACTTACTCTTGATATAGAGGTGTTCTAAATTCAAGAGTAGGTTATTCTTTTGGAGATTAACACTCACCATCAGTGGTATCAGAGCAGGAGACATCAAAATCAAGGAAAGGAGGATCCCGACTGCTGCAGATTCAAGAAATTCAACAACTGAAGAACTAAAAGGTGAAAGATTGAAGGCAAAGCTTGAGGAAGAGACCATACGACATCAAGAAAGACAAAAGGACTCTAATTTGAAGTAAAGGTACATATATTATCCATAAAGCTTGAAGATTTCAATACACAGGTGGACACAAGATGGGAGATTCTCTACAAATAGAGAAATTGGATAGGGAAAGCTATCCTGCATGGTCAATGAGGATGGAAGCTCATCTTATGAGCAAAGATTTAATAGCTTACATCACAGGAGAAGAAGAGAAGCCACAGTTCAGAGATCCTAGTGTTCCAATTAGGGAAGAGTTAGCAGATTTGAAAAATTGGATGAAGAAAGATGCTCAAGCTAGGAGCATTATCTATATGGCTGTCAATGATTACTTGTTACCTCATATTCGAGGTCTTGAAAGTGCAACTGAAATTTGGAATGCTTTGGAGGAGCATTTTCAGAATACTACTAAGTCAAGGAAGGCATCCTTATGGGCAGAGTTTACCACCTTTAAGAAGAAGGCTTCTCAATCCATTTCAGACTATGTGACAAGAATGAAAGATATTGCAGATGCTTTAGGAGCTGTGGATGAAGACATTGAGGAGGATAAATTGGTAAGGCAAATCCTTACAGGTTTAAGAGGAGATGACAAATGGAAGCCATTCATTTTGTCTACAGAATTATCACTTGATCATTTCACTCCTGATTTAAATCAGTTGCTAGGTCATATGCTAACATTTGAGCAGGATGTTAAAGGAGATGGTGACAAAAGTACAGGTCATGCAATGTACTCAAAGGACAAGAAGAAAGCTAACAAAGGAAAGCAACAAGCAGGTGAAGATGAAGGTACAACTAGTCAAGCCAACTTCCTAAGAGGTAGAGGAGGTGGCAAAGGTAGAGGAAGAGGCAGGAACAACAAAGATGGAGCCAAAGCATGCTGGATTTGTGGTAAGACAAATCATTTAGCTAATGATTGTTGGCATAATAATCAGAGTAATGGTGGATATAATCAGAACTATAATTCAAGAGGAAGAGGAGGCAGGACTCAAAGAGGTAATTTCAGAGGCAGAGGTAGTAGGGGTTACTTTGGAAGAAATGCAGGTAGAGGTTTCCAAAGTCAACAATATAACAACACCTATTACAATTATGCTTCAGATCAAAAGGAAGATTCAACATTGATAATGAATGCAACTTGTGAAAGGCAGAGTGAAGATCAAAGAGTCTTCTATATTGATTCAGGGTGTAGCAATCACCTGAGTGGTAATATAGCCTTGATGACTGATTTGGAGAATAAGGTATCTAATCATGTTGTTCAAACAGGTGACAACACAAAGCACAATGTGAAGTCAATTGGATCAGTGAAGGCCAAGGATGGTAGCACCTTGTTGAGTAAGGTCTTGTATGTTCCTACAATTCCTAAGAATTTGATAAGTGTAGGACAAATTGTGGAAAAAGGTTATGAAGTAAAGTTCACTAATGAAGGAGTGTTTGTGGAAGACCCTAGCAATGGGTATAAACAAATTGTTTCAGGGAAGAAAGAAGGAAGATTATTCACATTGAAGATTCAAGGTAATATTGGTCATGCCATGTTCACATATGGAGGACATAAGATCTCTGAGTTAGATCTTTGGCACAAGAGGCTTGGACATTTCAATGAAAGAGGTATTAAAGACATGATTAACAATGGTTCAGTGCTTGGTTTGCCTAATGTTGTAGGTCAACATATGACATACAGATGTGAGGCATGTCAATTAGGTAAGGCTCTTAAGCATTCCTATTCCAAGCATGGTTTTATGTACTCAGAGAAGCTTGAGTTGGTACATACAGATGTGTGGGGACCATCAAAGGATTTCAGTATAAATGGATCAAGGTATTATGTGATTTATGTTGATGATGCTACTAGATGGATCACTATTTATGTGATCAAAGATAAGTCAAAAGTATTCAATACTTTCAAACATTATCATATGTATGCAGAGAGAATTACAGGACATAAGTTGAAAAGACTAAGGTCAGATGGAGGGGGAGAGTATTTTTCTAATGAGTTCAGTGATTACTTGTGGGATGCAGGTATAAAAAGGGAAGTTACTTGCAGGTACTCTCCTCAACAAAATGGTGTAGCAGAAAGGAGAAATAGAACTCTTGTTGAGTTTGCAAGGTCCATGATGAAGGAGAAAAATTGCCCTAATTATTTGTGGGCTGAGGTTGTAAATACAGCTACTTATTTGGTCAATAGGTTACCATGTAAAGCTTTGCAGGGAATGACACCTTATGAGGCATGGTGGGGTAAGAGACCTACACTAGACCATTGCAAAGTATTTGGATGTTTGGCCTATGCATATGTGCCATCACAATTAAGGCACAAATTGGAACCTAAAGCTGAAAAATATGTGTTTATTGGTTATGATGATAAGCAGATGGGATACAGGTTGTGGAATCCATCCACAAAACATTTTCTTGTATCAAAAGATGTTACATTTGATGAGCAAGGTACTTGGTATGCAGGTACTATCAATATTAATACAGATGATGAAGAAATTGTGAGCCAAAGGAAAGGTAAATCAAAGGTTCAGATAATTGATGAACAAGAGAATAATGAAGTGCAGGTTGAAGTGGAAGAAACACCAAGATTTGATCCTAAATATGAAGAACTAGAAACCTCAAGAAGTGGAGAACTTAGGAGGTCTACAAGGAACAAATGGCAACCTACAAGGTATAGCTATGATACTTCATTTTTGGCTACCAAAGATTATGCTTACATGATTAAAGCAGATGAAGACCCTTCTACATATGAAGAGGCAAAAGGTAAAGAAAATTGGGAGAAAGCTATGCAGGAAGAATATGATGCATTGTTGGAGAATCAAACATGGGATTTGGTTCCAAAACCAAATAGCCAGAAGATCATTGGATGTAAGTGGGTTTATAAGACAAAAAGATTTGGAGATGGAAGTGTGTCTAGATACAAAGCTAGACTTGTTGTTAAAGGGTTTGCTCAGACATACGGTGTTGACTATGATGAGACTTATAGTCCTGTGGCAAAGATGACAACTATCAGGACACTTATAGCTATTGCTGCATGTAAAGGTTGGAAGTTATGTCAACTTGATGTAAAGAATGCTTTTTTGAATGGTTATATTTCAGATGATGTGTTCATGGAGCAACCTCAAGGGTTCAGAGATAAAAGGTATCCAGATCATGTGTGCAAGCTCAAGAGAGCTTTGTATGGCTTGAAGCAGGCCCCAAGGGCATGGAATTATAGACTTGTAGAGTTCTTGAAAGAACTTGGATTTCAGGTGTCTAAAGCAGATAGTAGCTTGCTTGTCAAAGCAAGTGATAATGGGTTCATATACATGTGCATATATGTTGATGATATAATCCTTACAGGTACAGATGAGGAAGGAATACAAAGACTAAAGAAGCAAATGGAGAAGGAGTTCAAAATAAGTGACTTGGGAGACTTGTCATACTTCTTGGGCATGGAGATTACATATACTCAACATGGAGTATTTGTGACCCAAGAAAGGTATTTGAAGAACTTGTTAATCAAGTTTAAAATGAATGATTGCAGGGTAGCACCTACACCAATGGAGGTGAATCACAAATTGAGTAAATTTGGAGGTGAAGAATTCAAGGACATGAGACAATATCAGAGTTTGGTTGGTAGTCTTATCTATGCTACTTTAACTAGACCTGATTTATCATATGCAGTTGGAGTTTTGTCTCAATTTATGCATTGTCCTAGGAAAGAGCATTGGATTGCAGGTCAAAGAGTGTTGAGGTACATTAAGGGTACACTCAAAGAAGGTTTGTATTATGGTTTTACATCAGATACAAATATCAAGATCTATAGTGATGCAGATTGGGCAGGTAATCCAGATGATAGAAGGTCAACCTATGGATACATGTGTTATGTGGGAGATAAGTTAATCTCTTGGTGCTCAAAGAAGCAACATACAGTTGCTTTGTCATCTACAGAAGCAGAGTACAAAGGCATGGTTGAAGCTGCAAAAGAAGTGATTTGGCTTAAGACTCTCATGAAGAGTTTTGACACTATACAAAGCATACCTATCATTTATGGTGATAACATGAGTTCATTATATCTGGCTGCTAATCCTGTTTTTCATGCCAGGACTAAACACATTGAGATACAGTATCACTTTCTAAGAGAGAAGGTGATGGATAAGGAGATTGAAGTCATACATACTTCAACAAAAGATCAGATAGCTGATATGCTTACAAAGAGCTTGGATGGACCAAAGCTACAGAAGTTTAAAGACATGGCAGGTATAAAGAAGATAAGAGAAACCTCAATTGATGATTGAGGGGGAGCTGTTGGTGCAGACCAATCACCAATTGAAGATTTGAAGGACAAAGGATGGATATGAAATCAAGTTTTGAAGCATAGAAGATGGATACATTCACAGAGTGCAAGACATGTACACATATGTACATTAGTTAAGACATAGGTTACTTATACTTATGCTTTGACATAAGTCTGTACATATTTGCCTATAAATACTTTGGAAAACTGTCGGGCAAAGAGAGAAGACAAGGAGAGACTATGTATGAGCATAGGAATAGAGAAATGAGTAGTTGTAAATGTCATTAGACACATGAGAAGTGAGTTGAAATCTCTCCCTCACTCAGTTGTAAATTTCTGAGAAGTAGAAGGAAAAATTGCGCCCGATATTTCTGTGTTTTCTCCCTGTGTGATAGATCTTTTGTGAATTCCTTTTGGAGATATCTAAGTCCATAGTTAATCAATCTATGGCTAGAGTTTGAGAGTCTAATTGTGATCAGGCTAAGAGAATTGTGTGTAGGAACATTCACATGTGAGAAAGTACTCACTGGTTCCTGAAACAGGTGCAAATTTTGATCTTAATGATTTGATCATTTCTCACTCCACAGTGTAAAGTTTTGTGCAAGTAAGCACTTAGTCTTTAAGTTGGAAGGTAAGCTAATCATGGCTGGAAGCATTTGCTTAAACGGGTTCTATACTGTGAGAATTAAAGTTAAGAAGTTAGGGGTGTCCAAATCGACTTCTCAGAAGTGCAGATTTAGACATAGCTGACTTGGTAAGTAGATTTCTCAAGATCTACTGAACCTTTTGAAGTAATTTAACTTGGAGAAGGTGCGCAATCTTTAGGCGACACCTTGTGCAAAGTTTCATCAAAAACTTTACACATTTACTCAGTCAATGAGCAAGATCTATGCAGCAGACTTTCTGAGGAAATTCCTTCTTCACAGTTTAGTAAAGAAATTGATATTTGGTCATTGATAGCTTAAATTGGTGAAGGTTTTGACTTACTCTTGATATAGAGGTGTTCTAAATTCAAGAGTAGGTTATTCTTTTGGAGATTAACACTCTCCATCAATCTTTGCATTTTGTGTGATGCCATTTGGGCTCACCAATGCGCCTGCAACATTCCAAAGGCTCATGTGTCATGTCTTCAAAGAGTTCTTGCGAAAGAACTTAGAAGTATATGTCGATGATTTATGTGTTCATTCCCAGGAAAGAAGATACCACATTCCTAAGCTTAGATAGATCTTCAACAAGTGTAGAGAATATCTTGTTTTTCTGAACCCAGAAAAGTGTGTGTTCATGGTGCGTCAAGGTAAGATCTTAGGTCATATTGTTTCTAAGAATGGAATATCACCAGATGAGGACAAAGTCAAAGCCATAGCAGAGTTGCCAAGGCTAAGGAATGTTGAAGAGGTACAAGCCTTTATGGTCCATTGTGGATATTATCGAAGGCTCATTCACATGTATGCAATCATAGTTGAACCTCTTTATGCCTTGTTGTGGAACTATGAATGTGAAAATTCCTTTAATGAGTTGAAGAGACGTTTGTGCACAACACCAATACTGACCACTCCTGATTGGAATAAACCATTCCATGTCCATGTAGATGCATCCAATTATGCAATAGGATGCATGCTAACACAATGCACAAGTGAAGGAAATCTAGACTTGCTTATAGCATATGCTAGTAGACAATTAAATGCAGCTGAACAAAATTATACAACAACCAAAAGAGAAGGCTTAGGCATGGTATATGCCATGAAGAAGTTTAGACACTATTTATTGTCCAACAAGTTCAAGTTTTTCACAAATCATCAAGCTTTATTATATTTGGTCAATAAACCTTGCATACAGGACACTTAGTAAGATGGTTTCTCTTACTAATGGAATATGACTTTGAAGTTGTTGTTAGGAAAGGTAGGACCCACATCAGGGCAGATCACCTTTCTCGCATCACTTCAGGAGAGTCACCACAAGGAGTGTTTGATGAACTACTTGATGCTTATCTGTTCAATTTAGACGTTGTTAGTAAATGGGCAAATAAGTTGGTACCTGTCCTAACCTTTGGCCCCCCAAATAAGAATGTGCTGCCCCTCGAATGAATTATCTTGAGTTTTTTGTGGATGGTTTACAACCCCTGATAAAAGAAAAAATTTATGTCTTTACACTGGATCAGAGTTGTACGCTGGACCAGGTTATTGAATTAGCCACTCGTATGGACAAAAAAATACGATTGGCAAATATGGGGATGGTGAGAAGTGAAATTGAAGGGAAACAACCCCCGAACTCGATACAAGAGCTCTATTGCTTGCGTTGTCGGAACCCAGGACATATCATAGCAGATTGTGCCTTAAATCAGGTATATTGCCCAATCTGCAACATGCATAACCATAGTCTGGATAATTGCAGATTCAATTCAAAGAACACATTGGTAGCTTCTGCACAAGTTGAGACTTAGAAGTGGAAAGGGGATGTAAGAGAGTTTAAACAATATGTTCAGCTTGGACCATGGCAGGATAGTCAAGATGTACGCAACTCAGGAGTTTCAATGTACTCAGAATTCCAAATGAATGCGGACTCTAGCAGACGTTACAGGCAGAATTTTAAGGATTTCGGCAGAGGACAGAGATTCCATCAACTTGGTCCGAACAATTTCGGTAATCGACAAATCCAGTGTCAGTTTTATTTACAGTTTGGACACCGTAGGTGGGAATGTGATGAAGCCAAAGAATATGATCAAAGGAAGCAGGAGACGAAACTAAAAGCCCTAATGACTAGCATGGTCTCCATAGAATACACCGAACCAGAAATTGCAGTCGTCACTCGCTCGCAGAATGAATATTCCACCATACCGGAACCCTGTATACCGATTCCAAAAAAATAGAAACAACAACTAAAAACAGCGGTATGATGGGCTCGGGAGTACCCGCCCCATTTTGTTAATCCAAAAACAATTCCTTCGACAGTGGATGATGCGCTCCGAAATTGCAGATTTTCATGAAAGGAGAGACAGCTAGAACCGAAATGGAATGCAGGATAACTCTGATATACGAGTAGATAACGATAAAACACTTCAGGCAGAAACCAATGGATTATTGTAGGACTTACATTTGAAATTATCATTAGGGGCCTTGCTCGAGCTAGTGCCCACTTTTTGGAAACAGTTGCCACAACAACTATAGTCGATCCACGATACAATAGAAACTTTGGACCCAACAGTATCCATGGTAAAGGACACTCCATAAAATTTTGTAGACTATGTCGTACCTACCATTACAGTTTACCATCATAGTCGCGCCATTTCGAAGGTCTTAATTGATGGAGGATCGAGTATCAACATAGCTTCTACAGCAACATGTAGGCAGATGGGGTGACACCAGTTTGACCCGGCTCCATTTTTTGTCCGAATGGCAAATCAATCTCGTGTCTAACTGGTAGGACTGATTAAGGATATTCCGATTCAGATTGCACAGGTATTATGTAAAATTACCTTTATCATTGTGGAACTCAAGGGGCAGAATTTACATTACAATCTACTTCTAGGATGACCATGGCTCTGGAATGCCAAAGTTCGACAGAACTGGGATGAGAAAACCATCACTTTTGGGAAGGGACATTCCAAATTTACAGTTTCGTTGGATGATGAGCAGTACTTCCAGAAACCAATCTAGGCAGAACCACCTCATATGTTAGAGGGCTTGGAAGAGGATGAAGAAACTAAGTTTTTGGAGGCCAATAAAGACTTGTTGTCTGTGGGAGTGGTCGATGTTAACTCAAATTTTAGCATGGAAGTGGATAGTTTGACAACTGCAGTAGTCCCCGATGTGTTTGACAATACTGAGAATCAATTATCAAAATTTTCTCTGAAGGAGATGCGCAGCGTTCGTGTAGAAGAGGATGCTCTGGAAGTGATCAATTTGGGGAGCGAGGAGGACCCAAAGCCAATTCACATCTGTTCGGAATTAGCTCTAGAATTTCGGTTTGTATTGATTGCATTGTTGAAACATTACACTGATGTCTTTGCCTGGTCATATTCAGATATGCAAGGACTAGATCCAAAAATATATCATCACCGCATTTTACTCAAACCGGATGCCACTCTCGTAATGCAGCAGCGTTATCGGATAAATCCCTATTTCACGGAACAAGTTAAACACGAATTGGATCGTTTACTTAAGGTGGGTTATATTGTGCCTATCGAAAATCCGGAATGGGTATCGCCAATAGTGATTGCTCCCAAAAAAAACAAACAACTGCGAATCTGTGTGGATTGTTGATATATTTAGGTAGTGATATGTGTGAACACACTAGGACCGCCGGGGCACTTTTTTCCCTCTTTAGGAGGTTTTTTTCCCCCGGCTTGTATATACGCCTATTGCCCTAATGGGCTACTTATCTTTGTACATTCTCTAGTAATACATTCAGTATTGTGTGTTTGGGCTCCAAGCTTCTTCTTCTTCCTTGTGCTATTCACGTGCTTCCGCAGACATCTAACTCCAACATGGATTAGCGAAAATTAAATGCTTCCATAGTTCCAGATCCATATGGTTGAGGCAGATATACCTAAGACAACATTTATTACCAATTGGGGCGTCTTTGCCTGTACAGTCATGTGGTTTGGACTCCAAAACACTCCAAGTACCTTTCAGTGTTGTATGCAATAAATTTTCGCGCCCTACTTAACATCTTTTATGCGTATATTTTTGGAGGATTTCTCTGTCTCTGGACAAAGGGTGGCGCATTTGGAACATTTACATTCATGTTTCGAATCCTGTCGAAATCTACAGCTATGCTTAAATCTGTTAAAGTCAACTTTCGTAGTGAAATGTGGCAAATTGCTTTGACACATTATTTTGGAAAAAGGAATTGCAGTTGATCTGGATAAAGTTAAAGTTATCCACGATACACCAACTCTAAAGAGTCCAAAAGAGGTGCTTCGATTTCTCGTGCATATTGCTATCCCGCTCAATAAGTTAGCACATGTTATGTCGAAGGATTTTCTCTGGACTGATGAAGCATAGCTGGTGTTTGAACGACTCCGGAAAATGCTCGTAAGTGCTCCAATCTTAAAAGCTGCAAACTGGACATTGCCTTTTCATGTTTTCATGGACGCCTCAGATCGTGCCATCGACAGTGTTCTCATGCAGAAGGAAGATCCGAAGTGGTTTCGTCCGGTGTACTATGCTAGTAGAAGACTCACATCGACTAAGAGGAACTATTCGACTATAGAGCGTGAATGTCTGGGTCTTATTTATTCTATTAAAACTTCCGAAATTATTTCCTCGGCCAATCATTCACATTTCATGTGGACCACAGTGCGTTGCTCTACTTCGTGAAACAACAAAATTTAGTTGGACGTCTCGTTCGATGGTTGTTGCTATTACAGGAATTCGACTGTGATGTGGTCCATTTTTATCCAGAATACATCATGGTGAACCTCCGGAAGGCATCGATGATTCTCTCCTGGATGCTGAAGTTTTTACGATGGCTGAGTTGGAAGATGTTCCGCAAACTACTCCAACCTGGTATGACGAAATGGTGAGCTTTCTTACAAACGGTGTCACACCATCTCATTTACGATTGACAGCCCAGAAGAAACTTGGGTTAGGTAGTCGACGGTTTTCCATGATCATGGAGCAACTTTATCATAAAGAAACAACGGGAGTTTGGATTCATTATGTACCCCCACACAAAGTACATGCGGTTATGGCGGAAGCACATGCAAGGGATGCCGATGGTCATTTCGATCATCTTATTACGGACTGGAAAATTCAATAGTCTCGACTTTGGTGGCCCACTATGTATGCTGACGTGCAAGCGGCGATTCGGAATTGTGATCCTTGTCAGAGAACCAAGGAACCTAGGGACGCTGATCACTTTCCCCTCCATCCTATTTTGTTGTTGGAACCTTTTCAAAAGTGGGGACTAGATTTCATTGGACCCATTAAACCCCCAACGGCTAATATTGGTGCCCTTTATATCCTTACCTGTACGGACTACTGGACCCGATGGGCGGAACCATGGGCAACTAAATAAGCCACTGAAGTCGTTGTGGCTAAGAAGCTCCAAAATGACATATTTCCGCGGTATGGTCTTCCATTGGAATTAGTTTCGGACCGTGGCACACATTTTCTGAATCAATTGATTGCAAAGATCACAACATGATTTCGTATTAAACATCAGTTTAGTTCCCCATATTACCCTCAAGCTAATGGTTTAGCTAAAAGCACGAACAAGGTGCTTCTACTGATGCTCCAAAAAATGCTCTTGGATACTACTAATCAATGGGAGATTATTCTTCCCACGGTGCTCAGGGCCTATCACACCTCTTACAAAGTTTCGATGGGAAGAACGCCGTTTAACTTGTTGTATGGGGAGGAGGCTATTCTTCCATTTGAACTTGCGGTCCCAAGTTTTCGGATAGCAGTACAGAAGCATTTGATACAGGATGAATCTTTTGCTTATCGCATGGATCAGCTGCGCTAGTTGGATGAAGTTCGCTATACGAGTTTTCTTTTGCTGCAGGAACTACAATAACGGCAGAAGCGATGGCATGCTTGGAGTTTGCGGACTTGGATTTTTTGCCCTGACGATTTAGTTTTGTATTTTCATTCGAAGATGAAACGAAAGATGGGCGAGTTGAAATTACGGTGGACTAGTCCGTTCCGGATTCATAAATTGTGCGGACCAGGTACATTCCGGCTTGCAACACTCACAAGAGAAGTGTTGCCACCGGTCGCCAATGGGTCTAAACTCCGACCCTATCAATGCTCCCAATAAAAAAATAAAAAAATAAAAATAAAAAAAACTCCAACCCTATCATAAATTCGTGCAATCGGGATCTCATGCAGGATGCACAGTAACTATTTTGCATGCAGGGTGCGTAGTAACTATTTTTCATGCAAACGTACAACAATTATCAGGGTGGTGATGGTGACGTTGTAAAGCAGGATGCGTTTCTTATTTTGCGAGCCAATAATTAGTGTAGATTTGGAAGTTATGATCTCTTGATCACTATCAGGATGTGTTTCTTATTTCGAGAGCTAGTAATCAGTGCAGATTTAGGAATGATGATCCCGTGACCAACCACAATGATGAAGACTCGAAATTTGTTACACAAGAAGGCGGGGCATAAAAGGTTGCGAACCCTGTTGAATTTGGCTTATTTGCCGAGTTTGTGAGCAGCACGACTACAGCGACTAGAGCGAATATAGCAAGCAGAGCGACTACAATGAGTGTCATGTGTGAGAATAACAAAACAAGCAAGTCGCAGTAAGATGGCAGTGACCTTCTCCAATTGTGAGCTTCTGTACATCCCAGAGAAGATCTCAGCGGAGCAGAAGGAGTGGTTTGAATGCAGAGGACTCCTGCAGTGTGCCATGATCGATTGGTGCACCATTAAGCCTCACCCTCAAGCAAAAGAAATAGCGATGGAGATCGTCTGACAGACAGAAGGGAACGACATTACCGTACAAGACATCAGTATCCAAATAGGGCAGGAAGAAGTACATTTAACCATGGATTTGATAGCAGAACGATTTTGTGTGGCCAAGGAGGGTATCACGATGAGCACAGAGGCCGTGGATGCTACAAAAATCTGTGCATTGCTCAACAAACCCTGCTCGGGTGAATATTGCTTTGCGCAACTGTCGGATGACAACCCGCTGAAGTGGGGAATGTTATTAATGATGATGGTAGTTAATTTGTAGGCTAAACACTATGGAGTTTCCTAGCAGCTCTTCGCGTTGGTGAAGGAAGCGGCGAAGACCGAGGTAGACTGGGCGGAAATTATATATTGAAAGGGAAAGAAGTCCAAAGCTTATTTCGATGGACTGGAAGGGCACTTAACACAGTCTTGGACTCCAAAGTGGGAGTGATCTTCTTGTTACTTTTTTCAACTCTGGAATACTCACCTCAAGAATACATAGTATGCTCGAGGAAAGTGTTTTTACAATTGGTTGAGCCCATAAAAGTCATATTGGTCAAAGTCAATCGCATTCAAAGTCAAAAGTTCAAAGTCAAATTGGTCAAAGTCAACATATTCAAGATCAAAGGTCAACGTAGGTGAAGTCAAAGTGTTCAAAGTTTAGGTGTCAAAGTGCATAGGTAGTGCACAATGAATTGGTTCACAAAGGGTAAATTGGAGAAAGTTAGTTGCAGGTTGCACAAGTATTTCTCTAATTTCCCTAAGGTTCCAAAGTGTTTTTGAAGTGTTTGGGAAGGTTCAGGTGAACCCTCTCTTAAGTGCACAAGTGAAGAATTAAAAGACAAAATGTGAAGGTATGTGAAGCGATAGCGTACGTAGAAGTGAAAGTATGGCCCCCCAATTAAAAATTTTGTTTTAGTCTAAAGTCACTACAGGACAAAACAAGGATTCGTTGGCTTCCCACTTGTGGAGACAATCTTGGGACATCAAAGTGAACACCAAGATACTCTTGCAGTTAGGAGCATACGTGAATCGACACTCAAATCAAGGCAAGGAATATTCTTGGACCAAGCAAGACTAAGCAAGGTGAGCATAGTCTAAGCAAGAGAGAGAAGTGCAAGAGACACACAGTGTGCGACGCAGAGAAGTGAAGTGCAAGGTGTGCATGAAGAGTGACTAAGGAAGTGTGCAGAGAAGGGCTAAGCTATTCACCCCAAGGATCCCAAGGTCTCATTGAAGTTGTGCGCGTGCCGACAGAAGGTGTCCAACCCTCCCCCTTATTGGAAGCTTGGTGCAAGGTGTGCACAAGTGCAGGCTTGGAGAAGGTGGAGGTCTGGTGCAGAGAAGGCCGGCAGCAACAAGACCCTTGGGTAGTTGGTATTTTGTGATTGAGCACTCTGTGGGATTTTGCACAGAAGCATTGGGTTGTATTGCTGGATTGTATTGTACATCACCATTGTATTTGTCTTCTTATAATCAATCGACAGAGGCTTCTAATGTGTATCTTTCTTCTTGTCTTTCCCTTTTCTCCTACAAACACTCAAATCCCTTCTTCTCCAAAAATCCCCCAACAAAATTTGGCACACGTGGTGGGATTCCAAGGAGATTTGAGCATAGGAGAAGACGTATTGCAATGTGGAGAAGCACTATTCAAGTGCCAACAATACTACTTCATTGAGCTAAAAGGTACATATTCTTATCAATTGTCTCATACTAAGAGGACTATGAACAGCTCATGACCGCAACTCGGTCCCAAACATTGAGGGTCACCTACAAGCAAACAAGAAGGAAGGCTGTTAGAAGATCATCTAGTCCACTTTCGTCAACTTCATCAGTAAAGAGCATGGCTAGTCAGGTAGACTTGGAAACCCTACTATCAAGATTAAATATAAAATTTCCTTCTTTCAAGGGCCTAGCTCAGGAAGATCTGGATGAGCATATTAGAAGGTTTTTAACACTATGCAAAACTAGAGGCTTAATGGGAAGAGAGGATGCCTTTTTTATACTCTTCCCTGCCACATTAGAAGGATTAAGAGATAAATGGTTCAGCCAGTTTGTTGAGAACCATTTTACAACTTGGGACTTAATGAAAGATGTGTTTAAAACTCAATTCTAGCATGTAAATACTGCAGAGATCATCATAGAGGAATTAGAAAACTTGAGACTGGGTCCATATGAAAAATTTCCAAAGTTTATAACTAGGGCTAAGGCACTAATGGCTAAGTTGCCATATCCTCCACATGATTTTTTTGTTAAGAAATGGTTAGCTAAGCCACTTCCAATGGCCACCCAATGTAAAATCAAGGAATTAGTGTTGCCTACAACCTCCATAGAGGAATTCATCAACATAGCTACACGACTGGAGCAGATAAGGCAACAATATGGACAAATTTCTCCTCAACTACCACATTCTACAGAAATGGAGGATCCAGTAATCCAAATAAGGAAGGAGTTGGAGGGCTTAAAAAGGAATAAGCCCACAAAGAGGAGAAGAATGTTGTTACTCAGTTGAGGAGGGAGATTTAGGCATTAAAGCTCCAAAGGGAGGAGGAGGCCCAAGCAAAAGAATTGGCTCAGCTGCGACAGGAGTTGCAGGAACTCAAAGGGGGTTGCATCAAGAGTGGACTTTGGTGTACTATGTGTAGCAAGCAAGCTCATATAGTAAGTGAATGTTCTCTGTTAAGTGTGACTTGCCAATGATGCAGGATAGCTGGTCATGAGGCCCAGGAATGCCAATCAAGAGGAATGCCTGCAACAACATATTGGACACAAGGAGGACCTTTACCACCAGCAAATGTGATGGCCGCTGCACCCAATCAAGGTAACAATTACAACCCTAGACAGAGGAATAACTTTGGAAATGGGCCTAGGAGGCCAATCATTTGTTTCAGATGTGGAGAATGTGGGCACTATCTAAGTAGGTGCACTCTACCAGAAAATGCCCCTCCTTGCAGAAATTGCCCAGAAGCCAGAGACCACTATACAAATTGTTGTCCTAAGAATCAAGCCTCTTCATATGGGCCCCAAATTCAAATGATTAAAGTGCACAAAGAAGAAATGTTAGATCAAGTCAATGGGCCATCACCATCTACTAGGGTGGTGTAGTTAGAAGAAATGGAATCTATTACAGTGCAGACAAGAAGCAAGGGAAAGGCTCAAGTAGATATAGTTCAAGAATCAAGAATTAATGGATTGAACAAAGACAAAGAGACATTTGAAGACAAGGCCACCACATGTGCAGATACAAAGCAAAAAGGAGATCTCATATGTACCAGTGATGCCATTGGGCATGCATTCAACAGGGCTCACGAGGAGTTTGACAAGTCAATTGGAGCCCATGCTCTTAAGGAATCAGAGGCTTCAAAACTACTCAAGTCCACAAAAAAGGAGGTTAGTATTTTTTATTTAATAAAGATGGATGGGAAATTCAGGTCAGAACTCTTGTAGATAATTGATGAGGCTTCCACGACAAGTTTAGTGGCAAACACTACTATTATGCATCAAGGTAAAATTGTAGGGGAGGCACCCCTTATAGATCAAAGGTCATGAGTTTCAAGGAGTTATTGTGGATGGTGGTTCCGGCATTAACTTGATGCCTGAACATACAATGGAAAAGATTGGATTACACCCTTCAAGGCCAGCAAATTTCACTGTTATCTTAGCATATCAAAGCAAAGTAAGACCATTGGGAGTGATCCCAAAAGTTCCACTTGAAGTACAAGGTAATCTCTTCATTCTGGATTTTGTGGTATTAAGACTGGCCCAAGTTGAAGGAGGATTTCCCCTCTTAATTGGAAGACCCTGGCTGAGGCATGCAAGTGTCATCCATGATTGCAGTAAAGACACTATGTGGGTACAAAAGAAAGGGCAAGAGCTGACAGAGATACATTTAGAGGAGGGCCTAGATAATCAAGGGAACACTAGCATGATGCAAACAGTTGGCATTTGCATGGAACCTAAAACAGAGAACAAACCCCAAATAGAGTTCGAGGAAGAAGAGGATATTCTAAATTGGCTCCAAGCATGCAACTCTTCCTCTTGTTTTGGAATTTTTCTTAATAATTCTTGCACACCTGAATGTTATGATGAAAATGAGGAGAGAGTTCAAGTTGATGGATTGGGAGAGCCCATCATAGACCACAGAAGGGGCAGGAAGACACCCCTCAAATACAACTTGGAGGAGGATGCAACAACAATAGAGAAGGGAGTTACTAAAGCTAAAGACAAGGTAAAACATACTAGTGAAGAATGTTCTTTCCTAATTCAAGAAATCCCTACAGGATGGATGCAGGACAAGGAGGAATGCATTGAGATCCAGCATACCCCTGCTTATGCAACAATGCACAAAAAGCTAGTGGAAAAAAACAAGGTTGGAGATGAGCACGAAGATACTATGGTAGAGAGAAACCCTGTCAAAGAAATACAATTAGGCACTAAGGACAATAATCGTCCAGTTTTGGTGGCCACTTGGTTGTGGAGCCACCCACAACTCCTTGAAAAGGTAAAATCCTTCTGGATCTACTATGCAGATGTTTTTGCTTGGCATTATAAACACTTAGAAGGAGTGCCTTCCAATTATGGAGAGCATAGAATCCCTCTGGTTGATGGAGCCAAACCAATAAGAGGAAAGAGTTATAGACTTAACCCAAGAATCCCTCTGGTTGATGGAGCCAAACCAATAAGAGGAAAGAGTAATATGTTGAAGCTGTTTATGTGGAGATACAAAAGATGGAGGATGCAGGAATCATCATTCCTATAGAACACTCAGAATGGCTCTCACCTATGGTTATAGTACCAAAGAAGAATACCAAAAAAATCAAAATTTGTGTTGACTTTAGAGCACTCAACAAGGTGACCATTCCAGATGGATTCCCAATGCCATTTGCAGAGCAGCTCACTGAAGAAGTGGCTGGACATGCATTATATAGCTTTATGGATGGCTTTAGTGGCTATAATCAAATATCCATACACCTAGAGGATCGTGAAAAGACTGCTTTTATCACACCTTGAGGAACATATGTGTATGTAAAAATGCCATTTGGACTCAAAAATTTTCCAGCCACCTTTAACATAACTGTCAACCTCATTTTTGGAACCTTATTGCTGGAAACACTTAGAATTTTCATGGATGACTTTTCTTCATTTTCAGGATCTCACAAAGAGACCCTTTTAGATTGCTTGGACCATCACTTGCGACAGCTGCAGAATGTTTTTAAGAGATGCAGTGAGACTAAGCTAAAGCTCAACCCAAACAAATGTCACTTCCTTGTGACAGAAGGAACCCTCTTGGGACATGTGGTATCAGCTAACGGTATGGCTCCAGATCCGGATAAAATTATTTCTATACTAAAGTTGCCTAAACCCAAATCTCCTAAAGACATTCAGAGTTTCTTGGGGCATACTGGGTACCACAGAAGGTTTATAAAAATGTATGCAGAGATAGCCAGGCCACTGGCTAGACTTATAGGTAAAGAAGTGCCCTTTAAATGGGAAGAGGAAGAAGAGAATGCTTATCAGACATTAAGGTCCAAATTGGTGGCTGCACCAATTCTTATCACCCCAGATTGGTCAAAAATTTTTCATGTGCATGTAGATGCTAGTGCATATGCAGTGGGTGCAGTATTGTCTCAAGAGAGTGAAGAATTCAGACTTCACAGGCCTATTCAGTATGCTAGTCGAATTTTGACTAAAGCTAAAAAGAATTATAGCATAACAGAAAGGGAATCTCTAGCAATGGTTTTCGTAGTACAAAAATTTCATCATTATTTGCTAGGTGTGAAGTTTGTTATCATCAGTGATCATCAACCACTCAGGTATTTATTGAACAAGCCACAAGCAACTGGGAGGATATGGAGGTGACTACTTTTGTTCCAGGAGTTTGATTTTTCTGTAGTCCATAGACCAGGTAAAGAAAATGTCATGGCAGATCACCTATCCAGGATCAATATGATGGATCAAGCTATTGGAGTCAATGATGATTTTCTAAATACTAATATGTTTGTTGTACAAGCTCAAGGTTGGTATTATGATATCAAGAATTTCATTAAAATTGGAGTGTATCCAAAGAAGGCAAGTGTTGTGCAAAGAAAGAGACTACTAATCAAGAGCAGACCTTATACCTTCATTGAAGAAAAATTATATAGATAGGGAAAGGACAACAAGTTCAAGAAGTGCATGGAAGAAAAATAAGTGAGGGAAGTCCTTCAATCTGCACATGAAGGAACAGGTGGTGGGCACCTTCCAGGACACATTATGAATCAGAGGATCCTTGATGCTGGTTTATGGTGGCCTACATTATTCAAAGATGTAGATGAATGGGGGAAGGCATGTGATGTTTGCCAGAGGTGTGGACCCAAACCAACAAAGTAGAGGCACAACCCTTTGATTATTTCCACTTCTTGGCAACCATTTGAGAAGTGGGGGCTAGATTTTGTAGGGCCCATCCACCCTCTGTCGATTCCAAAAAGAGAGAAGTATCTATTGATCACCACAGACTATGCGACAAAGTGGGCTGAAGCTATTGCCTCACCTGACTGCACCGCACAAACTGTTGCAGATTTCATTTATAGTAGCATCATTTGCAGGTTTGGATGTCCACTTGAAATTTGTACAAACCAAGGTACTCATTTTGTGAATAAGGTCCTATAGGAAATTTTCAACAGGTACAGAATTCTACATAGGACCTCTTGTGCCTATTATCCAAGAGCTAATGGATAGGCAGAATCCATTAATAAGGTATTAATTGCCATGTTAAGGAAGGAATGTATGTTACAGCCCACTTCTTGGGGCGTTGCTTATCAAGGTACCCCATGGATCACCGAAAGTAGCATTCGTGCAGGGAAAGAAAGATTGTGGTGTCTCTTAGAGGCTTGGAGCACTACATAAGGTTGGAGGAGATACGTCTACATGCAGCAAAACAATTGATAGAGACTCAGATGAAGAGAAGGAGGCACACGATCAGAATCTGTGGAACAACAACATACAGCCAGGCATGTTCGTTCTTCTCCATAGACCTCAAATCCAAACACAAGTCAGAGGAAAATGGCTTCCAACCTAGGAAGGACCTTATCAAGTTAAAACATTATTGAATTGGGGTGTTGTGGAGTTAGAGACGCTAAGAGGAGAGGCCTTGCCACTGGTCAACATATCAAGGCTCAAGGCCTATCATCAACACAAGTGAAGAATTATGGATCACCTGGAACCTGCAAAATCTGTCCAGGTTGTACATAGCCTTCTCATTTCATTTTGCTTAAGTTTTAGTAGTTTTCTTTATCCAATTCATAATTGCTCCTTGAGTTTTAGCAAAGTTAGCAACCCTTTCATAGCCCTTGGCATAAGTACAATGTTTGGAAATTTTCAATAGTTTTTGGATTTTTCTGGTATTTTTCATCCTTTTCAAGTGTCATTTTCTTGCCAAATTGGAGGAATAAAGGAAGCTCTCTGTGGTTTTGAGTGAAAAAATTGGCCTAGACCTCCAGGAAAATTTTTGAGAATTTTTTGAAGATTTTTTGGATTTTTTTTGTTTTTTTTTAATTTTTATGTATTTTTCTTCAGTTTTTTTGATAATTTCAAAAAAAAAAAAGAGGCCCCTAGGCGTTTTATTTTTCCAAAAAAAAAGGGAAGAAAAAATCTCTCTCTCTCTCTCTCTCTCTCTCTCTCTCTCTCTCTCTCTCTCTCTCTCTCTCTCTCTCTCTCTCTCTCTCTCTCTCTCTCTCTCTCTCTCTCTCTCTCCCCACCTCGCCCCCCCTCGCCCCCCCTCGCCCCCCGCTGTCCTTTTTTTTTTGTCAAAAGCCACATGTTTTGAGCACATTTTTCACATGTTTTTAATTAACTGCATGGTCCACATGGTCTATTCTCACTTTGTTTTACCTTATGTTTCACAGTTTCCCATATGCACCCTCTGTAGCTCTACTGTTTGCTCATTCTGGCCCTCTCCAGACCTATATTCCTACTCCCTCACCCTCCATTTTCCCTTCTGCCCAACCCCATCCTTACCCTTCCTTGCCCTATCCATCTCAGCCCCCTCAGCCCTCCTTTACCCCTCCTTTCTACCCTCCCATTGCCCTCCTTTGCTTTTCCTTGACAAAAAAATCCACTTTGGGTTCTTCTCTGGTGTTTGTTCTCTACTGCTCTTGGTGGACTTGGTTGCTGCTCACGTGTCCTTTTGAAGATTTTGATGCTCATGTGTCCTTTTGAAGATTTTGCAGCTCAGAAGTCATGGTGTCCTATCTACTCGGAGTTTTGGCTATAGGAGAGCAAATTAGGTGGTGGGCAACTATTGAGCCCATAAAAGTCATATTGGTCAAAATCAACCATAGTCAAAGTCAACTATAGTCAATGTCAAATCGGTCAAAGTCAACATATTCAAGGTCAATGATCAACATAGGTGAAGTCAAAGTGTTCAAAGTTCAGGTGTCAAAGTGCACAGGTAGTGCACAATTAATTGGTTCACAAAGGGTAAATTGGAGAAAGTTAGTTGCAGGTTGCACAGGTATTTCTCTAATTTCCCTAAGGTCCAAAAGTGCTTTTAAAGTGTTTGGGAAGGTTCAGGTGAACCCTCTCTTAGGTGCACAAGTGAAGACTTAAAAGACAAAATGTGAAGGTATGTGAAGCGGCAGCGTACGCACAAGTGAAAGTATGGCCCCCCAATTAAAATTTTTGTTTTAGTCTAAAGTCATTACAGGACAAAACAAGGATTCGTTGGCTTCCCACTTGTGGAGACAATCTTGGGACATCAAAGTGAGCACCAAGATACTCTTGCAGTTAGGAGCGTACGTGAATTGACACTCAAATCAAGGCAAGGACTATTCTTGGACCAAGCAAGACTAAGCAAGGTGAGCATAGCCTAAGCAGGAGAGAGAAGTGCAAGAGACACACAGTGTGCGATGCAGAGAAGTGAAGTGCAAGGTGTGCATGAAGAGTGACTAAGGAAGTGTGCAGAGAAGGGCTAAGCTATTCACCCCAAGGATCCCAAGGTTTCATTGAAGTTGTGCGCGTGCTGACAGAAGGTGTCCAACCCTCCCCCTTATTGGAAGCTTGGTGCAAGGTGTGCACAAGTGCAGGCTTGGAGAAGGTGGAGGTCTGGTGCAGAGAAGGCCGGCAGCAACAAGACCCTTGGGTATTTGGTATTTTGTGATTGAGCACTATGTGGGATTTTGCACAGAAGCATTGGGTTGTATTTTTGGATTGTATTGTACATCACCATTGTATTTGTCTTCTTATAATCAATCGACAGAGGCTTCCAGTGTGTATCTTTCTTCTTGTCTTTCCCTTTTCTCCTATAAACACTCAAATCCCTTCTTGGCCAAGAATCCCCCAATGCAACTGTTGAAGAAATGAGTGGCAAAGCGGAGGTCCAGAGGTAGCACTTCTTAGGATGAGGTGGATACTAAGATGGATGAAGAGGAGGAATCTAGAAGGCGCCAGGTGGAAGAGAGGAGAGCCCGGGCCGAAGTCGAGAGGAAGGCCAAGGAAGAAGTCGAGAGCAAGGCCAGGGAAGAAGCCGAGAGGAAGGCCAGGGAAGCTGAGGAAGAGGTGGCGTGGAATGAGGAAGAGACAGCGTGAAACGAGGAAGAGGCAGCACGAAAGGTGGCTGAAGAAGAGTAATCCCAAAAACAACAACAGGAACAAGGTGGACATTCGGGTGAGACTTCCCGTAGAATACCAATCTTATATAGGTTTTCGGAATGTGGACTAATTGACAAATGGAAAACTTTCGAAGGTAGAGTGACATTACCTGCACTTAAATCTAAAGATGTAATATACCCATGGATGTATAATAAGGAGACTATTCGATCGAAACTACTTGGAGACTTAGCTCGTGGTTTAGCCTGGAGTTCGGTAAAGCTGGAATATTTCCAGAATAAGTATAATGCCATGATAGTGGAAAAAGACAGTTGGGTTGTAGAGAAGGAGCAGATAGCAGCACAGATCACTCAACTGCAAGAAGAGTTAGAAGCAGTCAGGGCTGAGAACCGAGGTCGTGACGGTATGGTGGATGAGCAACTAGTTGAAGAATTAAATCATACTTTAACAGAGAATAATACTCTAAAAGTTATTGTGGAGGAAAAGTCCAAAATTATAGCTCGCTTGCAAGCAGAAATCGGTCAAGTGCAAAAATCCAACCAGAAGTTAAAGAAAGGTAATAAAGAACTAAATATGAAGTTGCAGAAAGCTGAGTAGGAAGCACATAGATTAAAAACCAAGGTTAAAGATTAGAGTGGTGAACTAAAAAGGAAAAGCATTTCGACTGCAAAAGTGGAGGAAAGGCTAGCGGTTCGAAATTCAGAGTTCACAGCATTGGAAGAAAAATTACAAGCAGTTCAAGAGGCCTTGGATATAGTACAGGCTCAGGTTGCAGGAATCTCTGATTTAGAAAAGCAAGTAGTCCAATGGAGGGAGCACTTTGTGGATGCTAACTTAGTGTTAGTGGATAAAGAAGTGGAGGTAGACAAGCTCCAAAAGGAGGCAAAAGTTTTGGAACTTTCTTGTTAGGCTAAAGTAGAAGAAGCAACGAAGGACACTGCGGAGATTCAGGCTAAACTAACGGAGATTTCTGAATCAGATAACCATTATTTTGTGTCGTTAATATTCCGAATGGTCTGGGAAATGTCTGTCTGCGCTAAGTCATATTGAAATGATGGAACAAAGATGCATGTTTACGGATAGAAATATCTGTGAATCCCCATTCCCGAACCTATTCTTTGTGTACTATTAGTCTTATGGCAAGCAATGGACAAACCACTTATTTCGATGCACACATCAAGGATAAAGGATTGAAAGAGGGAGATCTAGTGTTGGTTTATACACTAAAGCAGCATTCTCATAAATTGGAAAAAAGAGGATATGGACCCATGATCATTCATAGAATTTCCACTAGTGGTGCAGTTCAATTAGCCACGCTAGAAGGTGACATCTTGCCAAACTATATTAGTGGTTGTAGAGTCAAGTTGTATCAAGAACCTCTTACAAAGGATATGCTAATGCGACTCAACACTGCTAAGAAGCAAAAAGAAGAAGAGATAAGGGTTAGAGAAGAAGCACAGGTAGAGGCCAGAGAGCGCATTAGGAAAAATATGTTAAGGCGACTAGGCCTAGATGTCAATCCTAAAGCCCCACGATATCACATGGGCATGTGCCAAACATCAGGCACAATTGCTTCTCGAATAATTGATCAACATCCCTTTGTGACCTTAGAGGTAGGACACAGAGAAAATGTAAAGACTATGAGAGCATTGATTGACTCAGGTGCAGCAACTAGTGCAGTTAGACTTTCATACTGCCAAGACTTGCCATTGAACATCAATCCCATAGAAGCCTATCTCATAGGATTGGGAGGTATGGAAACCCCTTGTTTGGGTGAGATAGAGCTTCCCATCTATCTTCAGGATGTTACAATGAGAATCAAAATGCTAGTGTGTCATGATGAGGATCTTATGACACCACTTGTCTTGGGTCAAGATTGGATCTATGACCATGCAGTTTGCTTAAACCTAAAAAGTCAACTTCTTCAAGTTTGGGTACGTGAACAGTGCATTACATTAGAATTAGAGAACTGCATGCTCACAAATCCAGGTGTCACACATTCTCTTAGTTCTTCTAACACTAATCTTAAAGAAGAAGATGTTGTAGGTGTCAAAATCTCTATGATGCAGAGGGAGTCAATCATCGAAGAATAGGCTATGAGGCGAGTGGATCTCTCTTCTTCTTTAAAGACTAATGCAGCCATAGTAGTTCCACCACAAAGGCAAGCACAATAGTTCAAGACCACTGCTATATCAAATAGAAAGACACCATTCAACAAGAAAGCAGTTCCGGGCATGAAGTAGATCTGTGTACAAAAAGGAGGACAACCACCAACCTTTCCCCGACAATTACAACCCAGGCAAGCCAATCAAGCCAGAAGATGAATGAAGGAACCAGGACAATCTCAACCACAAGGTATCCGACAAGTTTGGGTGCCTAAGAAATTAGTTGCAGTTCAACAAGGACAATTACAAATATGGGTACCCTAGAAGCTCTTACATACACAACAACCTATGCTCTCCCAAAGCTCTTACATACACAACAACCTATGCTCTCCCACATGAGAAAAGTCTCAACAAAGAAGCCACAGAGAGGCAAGGTTCAGAATCAAGCACAACGATCAAAATAAGATCAACCGACCGCTCTTGTAAAAGTAAAAAGACAAGCAACACATGTATGGGTTTGGAAGCCAAAAGCACTAGTAGGCCCCACAGAATCAAAGAGCCAACCATGAGGGATACAACATGTAAGGAACCAGCCAAGGATGAATAGGCCAAAGGTGATCACGACACAGTTGAAGACCATTCTCAAATGGATTCCCATAAAGAGGAAGGATGAGTTGTCATTCAACAATCAATTGCTTACATCATTTCAAGATCCAATACATACCTCCAACAAAGATGGCATCAACATCCGCAAGTAATATCAAAATCCTCGACGAGTGAAAACCATGTGCTCCTTGCACAACCCTGTCTTTTGCACCATTCAGGTCATGCATTTCCAAAGTATGCATTAATATAGGGCCACATTACATGGCCGTGCATAGACACATTTGAGAATCCCATGCACATGAGACACATTTGACGTATGTACATTGTTTTATTGATACTAACATCTTTCTTCTTGTTTGGTGACATTTCTCAAAAAAAAAAAAAAAGAGAGCTCGTTCCCATGTTTGGCTCATGGAACATGAATGAGTCATGCTTAGTTGAAGATGGACCGTTGATTATTGGGCATTTATCAGTTTTGATAGAAGTGTGTCTTGGCTAGAAGATGATATTATTGTTGCATTGATTTTCATCATTAAAAGCCATTTTAAATACCATTTCATATTTTTGTACTCCATTTTGTTCAAGCCTAAGAGTCCTCAAGCTTGAGGAGTATTAGAAGTATCATCCTACCAATTTTCATGATTTTTAGACTCCATTTGAGCCCTCAAATAAGCCCTGGAACCTAATTTTTAACTAGGCCGAACACTAGGTCTAGATAGGGCCAAAAGTAGTCAAAAAACTATAAAAAGAGCTAGAGAGCTCATTTTTCGGGGTTAGCTTGTTGTAGATTTGAGCTTTGGCAAGAGAGTTCTTTTGTAATCAAAGATCTTCCATTGTTCCTCTCTTTGCTCTTACCTTGTGCGCATGTGTGTGTATGTGTGGGCATGCTTGTGTGCTTTCACTCACACAATTGTGCCTTCACTCACTCATGGTCTTCATACCAGTCCTCATGTCTCCACAGATTGACAAGTAAAGGAGGTGGTGCTTACGCTTGAACTACAGTAATCTTCCCATGCTATTCCATGTTATGTATCTCTCATCCTATTTTTTTTGTTAGAATTTAAAAGAATATCCTTTTTAGGCAAGGATACGACTATAGATAAGAGAAAAAGTTGAAACGACCTTCGTTTTATAATTAAGAGCTCGATTAACAAAAATTGACAACTTAAGTTTCACATGAGGACACTACACATACATTTCACATAACTTAGACTATGTGGTCACAATATTGTCGATCACATGTATTTGAGTGATGATTGATGTATTGACCACACATAACTTTATCAACGATGTGTTAGTTGAAAAATTGTAACTTCCCTAAAGTCTTAGTGCTTGGCATTACACCATCTACACAAGGAGAAGATAAGAAAGTATATGAAATTATCTCCTAATTTGGAAGTACAAAGATATTGATAGAGAATCATTTCCCAAATCATGAATATGGAGTGAACAAGATTATATCATTAGGAGATGCATTAAAGAATAGTTACGACATAAACACTCTAGAATTCATAAAAGATAGGAGCACATATAAGATGTAGGGTGAGCATCATGTGCCTAGTATTCCATTCATCTCCTTCTTGGAAGATGAACATTCATCTCCTTTTTGAAAGATTTTAGTTTAGGAGCTAGATTTGATTACCTCTTATTATCTATCGAAACTCATGTAACTAGTCATTCTATTCATATAATATAAATACTATCAAATGTTTAATTTTGGGAATATATTGGATTACCTCTTATCATGATGCATCTAGAAAATCTCATGTAACTGGTCATTCTAGTAATATAAATACTCAATTTAGAATTTTAATGAGCAAGTTCTTTGAGATGTTGCCTATGCTACCATTAGTGTCCACGTGAAAGGCCAAATGGCCACCGAACACTTCTTTGTATATGTTCTTTAGTAAAAAATATGTGGCCTAGTCAGCCACAGATCGTAAGTTTGACTTCATTTGTAACACCTAAGAAGTTTGTGTTCGTGCTCTCTATGTACTATGTTTTTCTACGTATTTTGCAGCCTCTATGCAGAGTACCATGTGGAGTGCTTGGAGCTCCATTTTGTACTCCGAGGATATCGTCATGGAGCTCTCAAGAAGGAGAGCGCATTGTGGTGTATCACCATCAAAATAATTCATTGGTATTGGAGCATTTCAATGCAAAAGCTTTGTTCCTTTTGTGCGAGCGAAGTGAGCACCCACCCCCCCCACCCAAGGCTTATGACTAAGGTGATGACCAAGGCATAGACCTTGACATACCTTGTCATCCGAGTCACCGATGGCACCGTTGGCTGCACGCAAGGGAGGACCTCAATGATCATGGAAGATAGAGGTTCCCAGTACTTCTCGGGAGCTCACCCATCCCGATACTGTTCACCTTGGAGCTTGCTTAACCTTGGCAATCTCTTGCCACTAAGCTACACTCTTGTGGTGTCTAATGAAGGGTAAAGACCAAGGTTAACATTACCTTGAACATGTTTTGATCCCCTAAAGCTTCATTCTTTGCTTTCAAAGCCTATTTTTGAAGCATTTTTGGGGTGATTTTTGGAGCCATTTTGGAGTACTTTCATGCATAAGATCTCTTCACACAGGTTTAAGAACATCAAGAAGAGTGTTCTTTGTACTTCTTTGAAAATAAATATTCACCTTCGGGGCCATGTTTTCAGCCAGACTCATAAAACTAGAGGTTTCTCGAAATGTTTTCAGTTGTGGTGGGAGAAGCCACTCTAAATTTATGTAGGTTTTTGAACCTAAACAATAGAGTTGATAGACACTTGCAGGTGTTGCTGACTAGTTTTTTGGGTTGTGCATTCAGTTTTTTAATGTCATTTTACTGCATATATTGGGAACATATACACCATATACACTTTTGTGGATACCGCTTATGTACGTCCATGTGGTCATTCATATAACGATTACATTTTTGCATAAAGCCTTTTTACATTTGATAAAGAGGGTTGTGGTGAGGTTTTCTTACTTGGGAGACACCTAGATGTCGGGGTCTCTTTGGTGATGTCAGTGGAAGGCTTACCCAACCTTGCCATAGGAGATATATGATAGTTGTTCATAGGTGCTCGATAAGCCTAGTTCAATGGAGTCAGTGATTCGTGAAATATTTCAATGGTGATGCACCACAGTGTGCTCTCCTCCTCGCGAGCTCCACTTACTATAAGTTCAACAACATTTGTAACACCTAAGAAGTTTGTGTTTGTGCTCCTTGTATACTATGTTTTTCTGTGTATTCTACAACCTCTCTGCAGAGTATCGTGTGTGCTGCTTGGAGCTCAATTTTCTACTTCAAGGATATCATCATGGAGCTCTCAAGTAGGAGAGCACACTCTAGTGCATCGCCATCAAAATAATTCAGCCTAAAGGATTTACTAAGTGGTTTATCTTCCTTGATTGTTGAGGTCCTCCCTCATGTGCATCCAATGACACCAATGGTGACTTCGATGACTCACATGACAAGGTATGCCAAGGTCTATGCCTTGGTTAGTGCCTTAGTCATAAGCCTTGGAGAAAGCCTTGGGTGGGTGGGCAGGTGCTCGCTTCGCTAGCACAAAAGCAACAAATCTTTTGCGTCGAAATGCTTTGATACTAGTGAAGTAGTTTGATGGCGATGCACCACAATGCACTCTTCTTCTCGATAGCTCCATGATGATATCCTCGAAGTAGAAAACCAAGGTCCTAGGGCTGTACATGGTGCTCCACATAGAGGTTGTAGAATACGCAAAAAAAACAGTACACAGGAAGCACGAACACAAACTTCTTAGGTGTTATAAATGCAGTCAAACTTACAATCTGTGACTGACCAAGCCACTATATGTTTTATTAAAGAACATATACAAAGAAGTGTCCAGTGGACATTTGGCCTTTCACATGGACAGTAACTGTAACCATAGAGCTCTTAAGAAGGTAATGATCAATAATAAATTTCCTATGTTGAGAATGAAATATTTATTCAATTAATTACATGGAGCATGCTATTTCACAAATTTGGATCTTAGACAAGGTTATCAATAGGCTAGAATTAAGGAAATTATTTTTCCAAAGAGCACCTTTAGAACTAGATATTACATTTTGTTCTTAGTGATGCATTTTGTTCTCACTAATGCTCCAAGTAAGTTATTCAAACTCATTAATCAATTTTTATGTTCTTACCTATATTTTATGGTAATTTGCTATAGAATTCTCAGACAATATCCTTATCTATAGTCCAATTGTTAAGAAAAGCAAAAAGCTTACATAAATTTTTCCAAGAATAAAGAAGGAATTTACTTTTTGGAGAAGGTTACAATCATGATTTTTCCAAATTTGAAGTCTCTTATTCTAGGTATATCCTATATAGGGACAAAATCCAAATGGATTTTGAGAAAAATAACCGAATTCTAGAATGGCCACATCCATGAAACCTCAAAGAGTTCTAGATCTTCTTAATTCTATCAAAATTATGACATCCATTCATTAAGAATTCTGCCCACATAGATGTACCTATGACAAGGTATCTAAAAGGAAAAGGGAATACCTTTCATTGGGAAGATGAGCAAAAGTTGTGCATGGAAAGTTTGAAGTTGGACATTGCTACAACTCCTATATCTTACCTATTGTGAATCCCCGTGGTTGTGGTCAAAGTATATGTAAGAAATTTTGCAATTCAAGTAGTGTTGATACAAAATGGCTGATTTATAACATATAAAGGCCAAATATTTGGCCCCTACCGAATTAAATTACTCCCATAAATGGAACTATATGCCATAATTTATTATTTCAAAATATTGCATCAATAATTTGATAGATCATACATAGATTTGCTAATAAAAAAGACCTAAAATCATGTAAGATATAATGAACAAAGACCCTTCAAGAGTATATGAGCTTAGGCATAGAAAGGGAAAGTTTAATGTAATGGAAATTTTTGCTTAACTATGTGATTATGCTCCATAAATTGAGTTTTAGTCATATCACAAATGAGCTACTTGAGTCCATATGAGGAATATGCAGACATGATCCTATATATCCAAATATGGGAAGCCATTGAGAAAGTCCATCTAGGTACATAGGTTTCCATTAAAGATAGAGTTTTTATGGATAATCAAAATGGGTGCAAATGCATGAATTACTATATCCATGACATATATGTGTTATATAAAGTAAAAGTGTTTGTCCCCTAGATTTGAAGATGAGACTATAAGTCTTGATTGAGTTTGATGGCACACCTAGTGTGGGACACCCAGTAGCTAACAAGACTTGTGATCTTGATAAGAGGCAATATTATTGGTGTGGACTACATAAGGATCTCCAAGACTATGTGCTTAAAAGCACAAAAAGCTATGTTAATGAAGCTAAAAGTTTGAGGATCAAAGTACTAATTCACTGTTTAGAGATTCCTTAGTGGAAATAAGAGACTATATCTATGGGTTTTATTGTCACGTAACATGCTACCCAAAACTTAGAGAAGGTATGACTTGAACTGAGTAGTAATGGATAGGTTAACCAAAATGGCTATGTTCATTCAAATACATTCTACAATGAAGAACCCAAATTTGGATAGGACTTTTGTAAAGCACTTATGAAGACTCTGTGCTCTACCATTAGACATCACTTTTGATCAAGATAGAAAATTTACTATCCACATTTGGAGGGAAGTTTTCAAAAGATTGGATACTAAATTTAATATGAAAACAAGTCATTTAATAGAATACAAAACTTTATCGAGAGTAGTAGCTCTATTTTTTGAGGTAAAAGCCATCTTTTTCGACAAGGGGGAGGTTCAACAGAGCTAGAAGGCACCATGGCTGATCTCAATGCTCAGATTGAGAAGCTCGAAAAGGTAAATTACCAACCATGGCGATTTAGAATAAGTAATTTTTTGATGGGGAAAGGTTTGTGGGGACTTCATCATATCAAGGAGAGACATTGGAAACCATACATCAATAGCAACACTTCACACAAATAGTTACAATCACACGATTAGGAAAATTTTGTGCCATCCCTCTATCTCAATCACACATAAAGAACATGCAAGAAAACAACACACATAGACAAAGAAAAATTATCCTCTCTCTTTATGTGGTAAAAAATAGTCTCTCTCTCTCTCACACACACACATGCACACACCTTTTGTAGATGTTTTCACCGCCTAGATAGAGAAAAGTACTTCATGCACACACTACATATCTGAATTAAATAGTAAATGTTCTTCTTCAACTCCCAGGCTAGTTTATTCCACAAGAGTATGTATTGAGAATAGACCACAATACTTAGGAGACAACTTTCTCCTAGGTGGAGATCTAAAAGACTTTATCTCTTACCTAAAATTTGCTTTTTCTTTTTTGAGTATTAATATAGGTTCTATCTCTTACTTGAACTTTAATAATAATGTCCCTTGCAATTTTAAGCATAATCTTGATATTTTTCAAGAAATTCTTTGCAACTTGAACTTTGTCATGCTACAATCCTACATCATAAGTTGTTGATTGGAACCCATACATGATCATAAATGGAATATGTCCCATGGGAGAGTGCGTGAAACTATTATTTGCAAACACTACTATAATTAAGGTGTTTTTTGAGATAGATTTTGGTTCATTTACATATGTATGAAACATATCTTCTAGGATTTGTTCAACCCATTTTGTTTTCCCATCTTTCTATGGGTGTTTGGTTGTACCTCTAGTGAGATCTTGTTTCCTTCATGTACCTCGTTGGTGGCGTACCTATCGAGCATATGCTTGATCCATCCTATGGGCATCTTATGGAGTTCTTGGCAATCACATATGGTTGATACTACTTGGATGCTATGGATTTACACATGGAGACTTTCCTTCTGGTCCTCGCATTGATATTGCTACACTCCTAGTGGACATTTGTCTCATACCCTAATAGCCTCCATACTCTACAAAATGGAGCTAGAGAGGGGGTGTTGAGAATATGAGAGTGCATCTCCCATTTGTATCTAGGAGACACTCCATTTCCATTTTATATTATATCTCTTTGTATTTGGGTACGTTGCCATTTGCTTCTACCTGTGTATTCATTCTCCTTCAAGGGGACTATCCTATATATGATGTACTTTGGAGATCCCCCTCCAACTCTATATAAGGAGGCCTCTTCCCCCATTCGTACTTGGTTAGATCACTCTAATCCATGTGAATTTTTCCATTTCATGGTCTACTCACTTTTGCGTCTCACACTCTTTCATTTTGTGTGAATACTCTTCTTTTCATTTTGCTTCTGCGCATGTACTCTCTACAAGGAGTCATGGAAGGATAGTTTGTCAAGGTCCTCTTTGACACTAGGTCTACACATAATGTCATTAGTTCCCAACTTGTTACATGGTTCCACTTAGACATTGTGTAGTCAAAGTATGCCTGCGTAGTGGAGTTA
Organism: Ceratopteris richardii; assembly: GCA_020310875.1. Classification (NCBI taxonomy): domain Eukaryota; kingdom Viridiplantae; phylum Streptophyta; class Polypodiopsida; order Polypodiales; family Pteridaceae; genus Ceratopteris; species Ceratopteris richardii. The sequence goes on from CM035444.1 coordinate 105,907,792, forward strand.
GTCTATGAGAAGGGTACTAAGACATGGGACCCATGAGTAGTGGGTCTAGCCATCTAGATCTAGTCCTATGATGACATATTGGATTTTGAAATAGCACAAGTGGCCCATTTTGATGTGGTTCTAGGTGAAAATGGCAAGCTAGAAAATAACCAATCATGGACTTTGCTTCACATGTTTATTAGTTTGAGCATGAGGGAAGGTGACTAGGGATTTGTGGAGAGCCAGGTCTCCAAGAGATGCAATTGGTGATCGCAACCAAGTTGCTCAAGATTGATTGTAAGTATATTTATTTTCTATATTTCATGTATTCATCTTATGTAGTGATGGATTCTTGAAACCAAGGAAACTCTAGTTGGAATGTTCAACTACTTTCAGATAAAGTAAGAGCAAAGTTCCTAGCGTTATTTTTAAAAGAATTGTCTTTGGGTTTGCCTCCTTGCAGGAATATTAAGCATACAATCAAATTGGCACCGTGATTGAGTTTGACCTCTTGACTGCCATTTCAAATGAGTTTGCATGAGGAAAATGAAGTTCACAAGGTCCTAGATGAGTATATGCAAAAGTGGCTTATCGGATTGAGCTATTCATCCTTTGCAACACCAATTCTTCTAATGAAGAAGAAAGATGGATCTTGTAGGATGTGAGTTGACTACAGAGCACTCAATAAGATTACCATCAAACATAGGTATCCCATGCCCAGGATAGATGAGCTCCTTGATGCTCTAGCTAGAGCAATTGTATATAGTAAGATAGATTTGAAACTTGGCTACCACTAGATTAGAGTTAAGGAGCAACATGCATATAGAAAATCTTTCACAACATGTTTTGGGCATTACGAGTATTTAGTTATGCCATTTGGTTTGAGTAATGCACCTTCTACTTTCATGATGTTGATGAATGATATTTCACGTCAGCTCATTGGAAAATTTGTTGTGGAATTTGTAGATGAACTGTTGTTGTATAGTAGGTATGTACACAAGCAAGATTAGTGTTAAATAAATTAAAGGAAAATCAATTGTTTGTAAATCCAAATAAGATTCAATTGTTCCTTCCTAAGATAGAGTATTTAGGGCATATGGTATCAGTCGAGGGGGTTCAGATGGATCCTAAGAAGGTCTTCGTCATTCTAGCATGGCATAGTCCTCAAAATGAGGGGCAATTACAATCATTTTTAGTAGTTTTTTATTTCTACTGGAGATTCATTTCGTCTTATTCATCAATAGCAACACCTATGGTGAATGTGCTTCAAGGCAAAGTACCCTTTCCATGGAAGCAAGAGCAACAAGAAATCTTTGATACTCTAAAGTAAGACTTTTCACAGGCTCCAATACTCAAAGTGGGAGATCCACATAAACCATTTGAGTTGGTGACAGATGCTAGTGGCATAGCCATAGGGGCAACCTTGAGCCAAGATGGAAGGCCAATAGCTTTTGAAAGAAAAAAGCTGACTAGTGCACAATGCAATTGGTTAGTGCATTAACAAGAGTTGTATGTAGTGGTGCATGCTCTTAAAGTCTGGAGACACTATCTTTATGGGGCAGAATTTAAGGTATACATAGATCATCATACACTCAGGTACTTTTGTAGTTTGCCAGACCTTGGAGATAGAAAGGTTCATTGGGTTGAGCTAATGAAGGAGTTTGACATGGAAATCTTGTATAGAAGAGGCAAAGAGAATGTTGTATTACAGATCATTAGAGCCATTAGTGATGAGTCTATTATAGGAGATGAGGTAGTTTTAGCTATTTCTTTCCCTAGTAAAGCAAATAAGTCAAGTCCATATTCTAATTTCTCAATGGAAAATGGAATAGTTAAACGGAAAGGAAAGGTTTGCATAGGAGATTTGTGAGATTTGAGAAAAAAAGTCATGCATGATAATCATGATTTCCTTTTTCAAGACATTGTGATGTTGACAAGATCGTTCAACTTGTTAGAAGAACATTTTGGTGGCGCGGATTAGGTAGATATGTCCACGCATATGTTAAAAAATGCTTTATGTGTTAGGTCAACAAGGTAGAAAGGTTCAAGGCACCATTTCTTTTACATCCTTTACAAATTCAAGAGCACGACTAGGATAGAGTATTCATGGAATTCATAGTGGGGTTATCGCAGAGCCAAAGGAAGCGGGATGCTATCCTAGTACTGATAAATAGATTGAGCAAGATGGATCACTTCATACCCATGCAAGAGACGGTAGAAGCTCCACAAGTACTGAAGCTATCTATCCAACATGTCTTTAGATTGCACGGGTTACCAACATCTGTATTTTTAGATAAGGATGTTAGATTCACAAGATGATTTTGGAAGTTTGTATTTGACAAACTGAAAGTGTCATTAAAAATGAGTAATGGAGACAATATAGAAGGTTAGAAGGAAAGGGTCAATCAGATTCTAGAGGACATGTTGAGAGCACATGTATCTAAGAGGCAGACATATTGGGATAGCTACTTGCAAATAATATAGTTTGCTTATAAGAATAAACCTCATAAAGTGACAGGAATCTCTCCTTTTGAGATGAATTATAGCATGAATCATACTACTCCCAATACCATAGGAATTCCAAAGATATATCCTAGTGCTTCGGAGTTCTTGGAAAATCTATAAGAAAATTTTGAAATAGCTAAAGCCAAGATGTAGCAAGCAGTTGATAGGGCAAAAGAATATGCTGACAAGAAGAGATCTCTTAGAGTCTTTGAGGAAGGAGATAGAGTTTTTCTTCAATTGCTAGCTAGATCTACTTCACTATCCACAGGGAAGTGCATTAAGCTCTAATGAAGGTTTTGTGGACCTTGGAAAAATATTTAAAAAGTGTAGTGATGTTTCTTATCAATTAGAGTTTTTTTTTAAATTGCACAATTCATCCAATGTTTCATGTTAATAAACTTAGAAAATATGTTTCTGGGGAGGATAGTCTAATAGAGGGTATTTTTTTTTTGCATGAAAGTAAAAGTACATATCATTCTCCAGGTTTGGTGTTTCGACATGTTGCCCTAATGCACCTACATGTGCAAATTTCAACCACTTATCGTGCTCTTTGTCTTCCACACATATTGGGTCGGATATAGAAATTGTTTAGAAACCGTGTCATCCAAGAGTATCTAGCAACCTAGATAGGATAAACACTTATAGACTCTACTTGGGCATTAGAAGCTCTCGTTTGCAAGTACTTTCCCTGATTGATCATTGAGGATAATGATCTTTAGAAGTGGGAGAGATCGTTAGACATTGCTCTATAGAGACCATTGCATGTGTGCATGGGACAAGGGCTAGTCATAGCCAAGGTCCCTAGCTTGGGGGATATCATAAGGCATTTGAAAGGTAATGGGAATGAGTGTGCATGATGGCCACATATCCACACTAGAGCATTCAAGATCATTACCATTTCAAGTGCAAAAGGATATAATGGATGGGATAAGAGTTGCATATACAACTTATTTTGTGTTCTCATTTGCAAGTCTTTGAGAGAGTTTAGGAAAGTCCTAGACTACCCAATATGATAAGAACAAAATAATTTGCAAAAATCATGAGTTATGATGCAAAAATTGACCAAATGAATAAGCTCGAGAACAAAAAAGTGGAGCAAAGATATGAAAATAAATGGACTAATTTCCCAAGTGATGTGATTACTAACTCCTAACCATCATAATTAAGCACTAATGTCACTTCAAAAGAACCCCTCTCCAATCAACAACCATCTAAAACATTACGTAGAGATGACTTGCAAAGGATGAACCATGCAATATGACATGAAAAACAAATACTTGAAGTCTAAAATATATGGCAATTTGAATTTCTCCATTTGGGGCTTCCATGAAGAAGTTATAGCCCAAATAGTGGACCTATGTGAATGGCCAACATCTCTATTTGAGCACATATGTATAAAATCATATTTCCTACACATGTGATTATATATCAAACCATTCATTTTAAAGCCCTTGAAAAAGGAATCTAAAACAACTTCAAGATCTTGAATTGGAGTTTTCTAGCTCAAGATATGTTTAAAATAAGAGGATTAGGTGCTCAAAATGAGCTTCTACATATGGGTATATTAGTTAATATCCTCGGGCTCTAAAGAAGATGCTGATTGTCACATTGTGCAATTTGAGATAAAGTGGACAGCCAATGGATATCCAACCATATATGGTGATGACATCAAACTCTAGCAATTTGCCACTACATTAGAAGGAAGAGCAATGAGCTGGTTTAGTCAATACGGTATTACTCATTTTGCTACATATGATGCATTAAAAACAACATTTTTACAAAGATTTAGGAAAGAAAAAACTCCCTCTGATGTGTTGAGGAAGTTGAGAGCAATTAGACAAAGGACCATGTTAGTAGAAGACTATGCTCAGAGATTTAGAACTTTAATGGAAAGGTTACAGGGTAATGAGAGACCTATCGACGAGATGTTGGCAGATTACTTCCTAAAAGGATTAAGGAGCAACATTAGGCATGGAGTTGCAAGTGTGGATATAGCTAATGGTTTTGATGTATTAGTGTTAGCAGGTGCAAGAGTGGAAAGAAGATTTGGCATATAAAAAAAGAGACATAGTGATTCTAGTTCAAATGCTAAATCAGATTCAAAAATGGAACTAGAGAAAGGGACAACCGATTCTGATTCTGTACTCAAGATGAAGAATTGATGGTGAGAAGATATCGCAAGCATAAAGGTAAGCAAAGAGGATGCTTTGATTAGTAAGTTAAAGAAACATGGATATTCTATAATAGCTCCGAAAGAGAAAAGATTTTGTGACATTTGTGATAAAGATGGATGCACAACAAATCAGTTTTGGTATAACCCCAAGCATAGAGGGCGAAGTTCAAGGCAGGACAATAGAAATAATAATGAAGTGGCTGCCAATCATGCTATTCCAGTTTAGGCACGAGGTAATTTTCAAAGGCAGCAGCAAGGACAACCGCCATGGAGAGAATATGCAAACCAATAGGGAAATAACCAACAAGGAAATCAACAGGGTAGACCACCTAGGGTGATGCCTTGTGGGTATTCTTCAACACTTGATCATTGGATAGGGACTAATTGTCAATTATGGGTGAAGCATAGAGAAGAAAGGGGTATACTAGTGATTTGCTATAATCAAAATAATCAACAAGAGAAGCAACAACAACAGGCTCAGCACGCCACTCAGGCCAATGCTATAGTTATAGAATTATCAAATCAAGAGTATCGTAACGATGTAGGTGCCAATACATTAGGAAGTTTACATCTGAATCATGAAAATCGGTGGAATTGTGATTGCAAGCAATGTGGTAAGAACAAAGAAGTGGATGTCTTGGCAGTTACAAGGTCTAAAAATAAAGGTCCCATCGATTGGTAGGAACAAAGACATATAAGAGACCAAGTTCAAAAACAGATCCAATAGGATCAAGAAAAATAGGTGCAATTTCCAAGTTCACCTCAGGAGGATGATGATGCAGTATTCTTACAAAAAATCAAGAAGGAGGATAAGATTAAGTCCGAGCAAGATTTAGACAATGACTGGTTTGAGGTAATCACTAACTCTTCACTACAATTGTCCTTCGATCAATTATTATCTTTGGTACCAGCTTTTAGAGAGAAGTTATTGAAGAGGCTTATTGGACAGGAGTCAAAGCCAGCAGGTATGTAGGTACCATCAACATCAGCTAATAATATTGATCCCGCTGATGTGGATTTTGTTGTGCCAATAATTCAAGTACAATATAATCAAAGGCGGTTTGATGAAGTGTTGCTTGATGGTGGCTCATGAGTGAATATATTACCTGATCATATTTTTAAAGAAATGGGGAATGGGGCTTTGGCTCCAACTCCTTTTCAAGTAAAAATGGAAGATCAAACTAGAGTTTAACCATTGGGCATTCTGAAGCAGCAACAAATCATAATTTCAGGGATGTCATTCATGGTAAACTTTGTGATGATCGGAATGTCTGAGTTAGCATACCCGTGTGAAATGTTGTTAGGAAGACCTTGGTTTAGGTTAGCTAAGGTTAAGCGGGATTGGGGTTTGAATGTGGTGGTGATTACAAAAGGTATGTTTGAACAAAATCTAGAAATTCCTACGCAGCAGAAATTGGAGCAGCAAGAGAAAGAGGTAATTAATTTGGCTGAAAAGATTTATGATAAAAAATATGCAAGTTTTGGTAGGGTAAAAGAGAATGAACTTCAAGAAATTAATTTGGGGACGGAGACTGAATTGAAGATGGTGAGAGTAAGCAAAGAACTAGAGGGTCAGTTCATGCAAGACGTGATTTGCTTATGAAAGGAATATGTGGATGTTGTGCTTGGGATTACTCATAGGTGAAAGGAATAGACCCATATTTACATCAGCATAGGATAAATTTAAAGAAAGATTTAGTTCCGATTGTGCAGCAAAGTTATCGGATGAATCCTAATTTTGCTAAGCAGGTTAAGGAAGAAATTGATAAGTTGTTGGTAGTAGGAGTTATTAAACCGGTTAATCAGGTCACATGGTTGTCTCCTACTATAGTGGTCCCAAAAAAGAATGGGAAGCTGAGAATTTGTGTTGATTATAAAAAGTTAAATGCAGTAACAATTACGAATCCCTTCCCTATGCCGTTTTGTGACGTGGTATTGGATGCAGTAGCTGGACACGAGATGTATAGTTTTTTGGATCGATTTTCAAGGTACAATCGAATTCGTATTGCTGAGGAGGATCAACATAAAACTGCATTCATTACAAAATTTGGTGCTTATGTGTTTATAGTCATGAGTTTTGGATTGAAGAATGGACCGCCCTCATTTAATTATGTGGCGCATAAAGTGTTTGAACCTTATTTGCAGGATTTCATGCAAGTCTTTGTGGACGACTTTTTAGTGTTTCGAAAATTGGTACAACAACAACAGATAATATCAGATACAGTGTTGGATGAGAAGAATGAACAAACAGGGACATGTTAGAATCAAGTACAGGTCGAAGAGGCAACCGAATAGGAAATAAAAGTCCATCATTGAGCATTAGAAATTATTGTGTATGATCAAGGGATTAGGGGAGTTCAATTTTTGATAAAAATTACCCACCGGGCAGTGCCAGGTGCTGAGGGCTAAGCTGATCAATAAAAAATATGTTGTATTGGAAGTATGTTGTATTAGAAGTATGTTGTATCGGAAGTACGCTGCATCAGAGTGTTGCTAAATCCGTGTTTTGTTGAATCGAATTTTTAACAAACAGTTACAATATTAGTTAGGTACTGATGTCGCGTGAATATAGTGGTATATTTTGTTCGTATGAAGAGGGAAGAATGACGAAGCGTCTCCAGGAAGAAGATGAAAGAAAAGAAGAAGTGTTGCTCTCAGGAAGAAGAAGTTCATGCATTCGCATTCTAATTTGTGATCTGTACTAAAGAAAACTCTTGTAGAAGCAGAAATTGCTCAATCCGTAATGTATTCTCTGTAGTTTTCAAAGACTTAATGAAGCAGTTTCTTTATAATTATTCAGACCAAGTGTGCGAATGTTATCTATACTTGTGCAATTGTCTTATTTAGCATTGTCTAAAACAGAAAGTGGTGAATCTGAATTTTTGTGTGTGCTTACTCACTCTGTGTGAGTAAGATTGGTGCCAAGCTTATTTTCTACACGAGTTTTATTAAAGTCAGTAGAGATGTGTTGAAACCGAACCCCAACAAGAGGAACAACAATTTCTGAGTTCTTTCTCCCACCTGTTAGAGATGAAGAAGAAGATGTAGAAAAAAATCTAGCATATCATCTTCTTGTCTTGCCAAGAACAGTAGGATCAACTCAAAATCTCTCTCTCTCTCTCTCTCTCTCTCTCTCTCTTAGAGCTTCACATGCCCAAGACCATGAGCTCTGATACCAAATGTGAGACTCACTCGTCATATAGTTAGTCTTCAATGTTGTATGTGCTACTCTCCTCCCATCCTATTTATCACCTTATTCTTAAAATAGATAGTATATAGAGTATTCTTGTGTGGACATGTGGCCATCATGCAAACTTACTCTACTATCACCTTTGCAACCTTAGGATAAAACTTGAGCTAGGAACCTTAGCAATTCATGCTCTTATTCCAACACACATTGATTAATGATTCGACTTGGATCTATGTTTAACAGACCCCCTTAGTCGTCTTCTAAATATGCTCTTTTATTTGCTTTTTCTTAAGAATATTTCACATTGCTTTGGTCAACCTAGCAGATTTCCTTGCCCATCACTCTGTAAAGAACAATAAAGTTAATGACACATTGTCTCTATTGAAGTGAAAGCTCAAGATCACGATAAAATGAAGACATTAGGCACATTTATTTGATTGGAGTATAATTTCCACATGTCAAAGGTTGCACGAGATATATTTTCACCTAACTTGTCAATCAAAGTCTAAATTGTTGGTTTTGGTTATTTAGGAGAACTTTAAGAAGATTCATTGATGAGCTAGATTTTTTATGTTTTCTGTGTAAAGAGATCTTCTAGATGTGCATGTAATAAGCCAAAGAGTAGAGTATTAAGAGTCTATTACATGGAGCTATCACTTCCAAGTGAGCCCTTAGCTTTATAAGCATTTCTTTAGTTCATATCTACACATATGTAGAGAGTGTAGAAACCTATTGAGAACTATAGGCAAATTTTAATGTAACTTCATCATACCATTTCCCTCAGGTTCTTGCACCATTTTGTATGATTCTTTTTGTTAGAAAGAGCATTTTTTTTAAGCCTTCTATTTTTTGTTTTTGAGCTTGATTTGATACAGAGACCATCTTTGAATCTTCTATACACTACATGCTAGTATCTTGCATAGTTTGTGAATAGTGAGTTGATCTTGGAAGAATCCATTATGTCTTTGTTGCATTTAAGGGATTCAAAATCCAACATTTGGTGTTAGAGCAAGCACAAGATTTAAATAGTATTTTTGGAAGCTACTAAATTGAAGAAACAAGCTTTGGAAGCAGATGAGCAAACTTGAAGGGAGGAAGGTTGCAAACAAGCTGGCAACACTTAGGAGAAGGTTGCAAACTTAACATTGCTTAGAACAAGGATTTAAAGGTATTTCTTATCATTATCTACTTGTATTCACATCCTTATAATCTCAATAAGCAAGGGGAGATAATATTGAAGTTTTGAATAATATAAAGAAGTTAGAAAAGAAAAATTATCAACCTTGGTGGTTTAGGATGAAGAATTATAGATGGTAAGAATCTTTTGAGGAATAGTTATAGGTGATGAAGCTAGGCCAACAATTAGCACACCAACTGATCAAGAAGTGAGGGCCTTCAATCAATGGAATAAGAGCGACAAACGAGTTATTCTTTCTCGCTCTCAACATGTTTCAAACTCTATTATAGGACACATACAACTACTTGAGGCTACAGAGGACTTGGGAATGTCTAAAGAGGTGCTATCCTACAAGCACTAGAGCTAGACAAATACAAATAAAAAGTGATATTAAAAACCTAAAGAAGATTCCATCCACACCCACAAAGTAATTATATTCTCAAAATCAAAGAGTTTTCAAATGCACTAGGTTCCATTGGATGCATGCTCAAGGATGACAATCTACTGACCTACACATTGAATGATCTCAAGGAATATGCTAAGTGGAAAGCATTTATGGCCTCCAAATATGTAAGCGATAATTTACTAGATTTGAAAAACTTAATAATCTTATGTTCATAGAGAAAATGAACCTTCAAAGTTCATCCTCAAGAAAAAATTAGCCCCAAGTCTTTTATGTGTGGAAAGCTAGAGAATGAAGGAATGCAAGAGGAAATTTGAGAGGAAGAAGAGATAGAGGAGAAACAAATGGTTTTCAACAAAGTCAACCAACATCAAATGAAGGAGATTATTGGCAAAGGAATGAAAAACTTGGAGGAAGAGTCATGATGGAAGAAACAACAATGGTTGTTTCATATTGAAAGGCAAGGAGACTTCGCAAGGGATTGCTACCAGAAGGGATCCAACTACAACCATGCAAGTGATAAGGCATAAGGTTACTATGCTTCAACTTCACATGATGTTGAATCTATGTTAGTAATGGAATATATTGAATGAGGAAAGGAAAGCATGGATGGAAAGTGGTATACAAACACATGTCATGTAATAAGGATTAGTTTACAAAGTTGCATTTACCACCTACTTTGGAACATGTAGAGATAGTTAATGCTACTCAAAATGTTACTGAGCATGTTGGAAATGTTCAAGTGTAGAGCAAAGGAGGTTTAGCAACCTTCTTGACAACGGTATAACATGTACCAACAATTACAAAGAACCTTGTCTCTGTGGGGCAATGATGGAAAAAGGTTAACAAGTGAAGTTAAACCATAAAGGATGTTTTGTGTATGATCCAAAGCAAAGTTAGAAGATGATTAAAAGAGTTAAGAAGGATGGAAGATTGTTTATATTTGAGGAAAACCCAGCCTACTCTCAACCTATGTACTTTACATATGACAATAAGAGAATAATTGAAATACATCTTTGGCACAAGAGAATAGGATATGTAAATTTGCAAAGATTAAAAGAGATGTAGGCCAAGAGCATTGTGGAAGGGTTGCCCATATTCAACATATCTCAAATGCATCAGTTATATGAGTCATGCATGAAGGCAAATAAAAAAAGACTTCCCTTGAAGAGGGAAAGATATGTTTCTAGATATCCAGTTGAGTTGGTTCATACCGATGTGTGGGGGCCTATGAGAGAAGTTTCATTAGGAGGAAATAGATAATATGTTACGTTCATAGATGAATCTTGTGTTAAGCGCATGCTTGCCTCCTTCATAGATCCACTCTCCCACTTAAGGCTTGGGAGCTATGGGATGACCCACAAGGGCCACAATTTTGGATAAAGTAATAGAAGTAGAAGGGAAGGTTCAAAACTTTAATCCAAGAAGGGCACTTTAACGATTTAGCTGCCCATGAGAACTCTCAAAACCATCTAAAAAAAACCCATGATAGTCCTCATGATCCTTCCATGTCTGAGTTAAAAGAAGTTGAAACACCATGTTGTCATTTTTATCCCTTCAAGCAAAAGGATCCCGCATTGAAGAGTCTTACGATAGAAGTAGATTGACATCTTTTGGAGCATGCGAGATGATGAGTCTACCAAGGGATTCCACATTAGAAGTCTTATGATACAAGTAGATTAGCCTGTTTTGGAGCATGTGAGCTTATGCATAATTGACGTTTACTAGGGAAATGGAAAACTACTTGTGTTGGTGATCCAACTTGTTCGATTCAGCCTTGCAGAAGGCGGAGGACAAAGATCTGCAGCACATGCCTATTCGATCATGGCGAATCATCGGCGATTCAGCTCGTCATTACTGAAATCTTCAAAACCTCTAGTATAACCGTTTCAGCTGTCGTCTCGGAACCGGAAGTCCTTGCTCCAATCTACTCTCGAAGAGAAATGCCATTGCTTGCTTGTTGCTAGAGTTGCTCTTTTCGTGAGAATTTACCTCGGTCCTCGAGCCTGCTGCCGGACAACATGAACTCTTCATTATAGCCTGCTTCGGCCTATAAGTTACGTATGAAAGTAGTAGTCTAGTTCAATTTTCGCTTAAGTAGAGATAATGGCGATCTCACTTCGCCTTCCTTCATTCTATTAGTTTTTGGAGAGACCTTTGGCGTTCTGTAAGTCGAGCATTGAGGTGCGTTTGTGCTGTAGACTAGTTAGATTTACCTAATGCGTTATTCTGTTTTTAATTTTTTTTTTTTGCGAGAAAGCATCCCTAGCGATTCTGACGTAGAACATCTTGATCACATTTAGCAAACTCATTTATCATGCTTTGTGACAGTTTCAATTTTATATACTCTTGTGTGACAGATGGGGACAGACGATACTTTGAATTCTTCTCCATCGAAGGCGGAAAATGCGATGGCACGTGTAGTAGCTTCTCCTGGAGGAGAGTGCTCGATCCAGAAGGAAGAGTCAGTTCCAATGACAGACCAAGCTTTGCAGCTCGTTTATCCTCAGGCAGGACGCTTGTGCTTTGATGGGAAACATGTAGATCAGAATCTGTGTTTATATGAGGAAAAGATAGATTCTTATAGTGCTAAAGAGAAGCAGAATCATTCCAAAGTAAATGTAGGCAAGCATTCAAATGAGAGAGCCCCTCGTGTCTATACCGCCATTTCTGCTCTCCCGTCAACTCAGAGGGCACTGCAACCATCTTTCCTTTTAACTAATGGAGATAGAATGGAACGAGCACATATGCAGCAAGTTTCAAAAGGAACTGTAAATATTTCTCCAGACGAAGAATACATTAAGTATACTAATACAGGTTCTTCTAGGGTGCTGCCTTGTATCGGGGCCTACACAGTGCAATGTGCTTTGTGCATGAAGTGGAGATTGATTCCTACCAAGGAGCAGTATGAGGAAATTCGCCAATCAGTCTCAGAGAATCCCTTTTTCTGCAGCAGTACGGCCAGCTGGCGGCCCAATATATCTTGTGAGGATCCATCTGATGTGATGCAGGATGACAGCCATCTCTGGGCCATCGACAGGCCAAACATCCCTGCTCCCCCACCTGGTTGGGATCGCCAACTTGTCTTCCGTGGTGCTGGTGCTTCGAAGTTTGCTGATGTGTAAGTCACAACTATTCATTTTTACTTGGAAAACATTTTTCATGAAGAAATAACGTCTTTTTTCTTCTTCTCTGCCTTTCTCTTTTATCTATTTTATTGGATCTTATTATGGACGCAGGCTCAAATAAAGTTCAGATAAGTTCATGAACTATGAAATCATGGAAGAATACTGATAGCTATCACCTCATGTTTGGATTTTAAGTAGTCTGATTTCTTTGTTGCTTATTCAGGATGGGTCTAGAGAGCAGGAACATGAAAATGTCTTCCAGCGGTTCTTGTTGTGATCCAATCATTTTGCTTCTGTATGAGCACACATTCGTTTATACAATCCTAGATACGTAAGCCTCTTTTGTGATGACCTAGGAAATGCATGGAATTTTTATGCGATGTGAATGTCCTTTTTTCTTCATCTCTTCCATTTTCTTTGATCTATTTTATTGGATCTTATTATGCATGGGAGCTCTAATAAAGTTTAGGTAAGCTCATGAATTATGAAACCATGAAAGTAGACTGTCAGCTATCACATCATGTTTGCATTCTTGAAATGTTATGGTTTCTTTGTTGCTTATATAGGATGGGTCTAGAGAGCAAAAACACAAGATTGTCTTCAATAAGTACTTGTTTGATCCAAGCATTTTGCTTGTACATGAGCAAACACGTGTTTAAGGTTCTTTTTACTACAATATGAATACAATCCTAGATACATAAGCATCACAAAGTAATGATAAACAAGAATGATTTTGTCATGACCAAGGGATTGCATGGAATTATTGTGTGATATAATGAGCTCTTAACTTCGGTTTGAAGCAGCTTGGACAAGGGAAGAATTCTTTTTAACATATTTTAAAATTATGATAAAAGAAGAATTGAAAAAGAGAAAAATATCCACTCTATACAAGATAAGAAAGTGACAATGAGTTAGAAGATGAGAACTTCTGCAAAGGACTATGCACTTTTATTTGATACAAGGTCCTTAGGGTTGGATTTAGTTACAATCAACTAATCCAAACCTTTAGAGTTGAGGCTTAGTTATAATCAACCTTAGGATGAGGGATCATTGCTTATAAGTGAATCCCATCACTCCAACTTGCATGTGAGTTAAAGTGACTTGACCTCAAGGCTGAGATCATGTAAGATGCTAAAATCTTGTATAAAGTGAATGGTAGAACCTCTAAATACATATTCAAAGGAAAATGAACCCATCCTTGAGATGAGAAGAAAATTCTTCAAAGTTCTCTATTTTTCTTACAATAGGGAGCTAGGTATTTGAAGAGGGGGCAAAACTGCATAGTGTTGTCCTTGAGAAATAGTGGGCTTTGGGATGAGTTAGATAGAGAATTGGTAATTTAAGGAAAAATTTTGCACAATTGTTGAACCTTGTAGGGGTTGATTATTGATGAAATTTTAGGAGCATAGAAGATGGGAATCAATGGAAAAGAGGGTTCTATTTACATGCGGGCACCTCAAATTAGATATTTGGCATGGTGATAAATGCCTTGCCACATCCCAAAGTCTAGTGATGTCATGAATGAGGACATGATAGAGATTAGGGAAGTTTGTGGGCTCATGCATATTGGATAAGGGGCTAGAGGACAAGTTGTTCTAAGGTCCAAGGTCTAGAGCTCAAAGGTACTTGAGACTTCTTGAAGTTGTTAGGACCAATACGTGGAGACTAATGAAGTTGTTAGTTGAACCTTATGGGGGTTGTTTATTGATGAAATTTTAGGAGCATAGAAGATGGGAATCAATGGAAAAGAGGGTTCTATTTACATGTAGGCACCTCAAATTAGATATTTGGCATGGTGATAAATGCCTTACCACATCCCAATGATGTCATGAATAAGGACATGATAGACATTAGGCAAGTTTGTGGGCTCATGCATATTGGATAAAGGGCTAGAGGACAAGTTGGTCGAAGGTCTAAGGTCCAAAGCTCAAAGGTATATGAGACTTCTTGAAGTTGTTAGGAATAATTTGTGGAGACTAATGAAACTCACATGATTAGAGGTTTCTATGTGCTACCTCATTAGATGTGAATAACAAGGGGTATATATGGATGAATAATGAGTGATATACACACCAATCTAGTTTCCCATGATGTTTGCTACAACAACTTGTGAGGGGGATTTTGAAAGGAAACTTATGGAGAGAGTTAAGGAAGTAAAACAATCATGGGAGGACAACTCATTGAGCTTAGTGGTTGTAATGGACCCCACAAAGAGATTGGGTCAAATGTCTCTTTATAATTATGCTTGCTTGCATACGTGCTTCTTCTATGTGGATTCTTGAAGGATCCATGACCATCTTCCTAGAGCTCTTGTGCGAGCTTTATGCTCAAATGAGGCAAAAGAATTATATTTTTGTCTTGAAATTGGTTTGAGATACTATGTGGGGTTTTCTTTCTTGCTTAATACATGATTCAAGGGTTTTCTTCCTCTTCCTTTCATTCTCATCAATTTCATCTTCCTATTTTGTACATATGGTTTTTTCTTTAGCTTCTTTCTCAAATCCTACTCACACTTCAATTACATGTTCTTACTTATCTTATTAAGGGCTTTTAAGTGTTGTGGCTTTCTTGCACTTATAGCTTTTTTCTAAATGGTGGCTAGCACCAAAAAGTTTGTGGACAAAGTTTGCAACTTCTTGAAGGTGTATGATTTATACGGTACGATATGGTATGATATGTGTATAATATATATACCTTAAGATTTGGAGGATCTTGTATGGTATTAATGCATTGATGAGTAATGTGCATAATTTAAATTATACTTGTTTGGACTCCCCATATTCATTATAGCTTGCATCATCTTTAGTTTAGTGCATCAATATATCAATTCCTCCGTTTTTTGTGTGCTAAGTCCATAGTTACTTGGGACGGGGGACTTGTCTTCGAATGGTGACGGTCCATAGGGGGGGTTTTGGGATAGGGCTCGGGATGGGGGGGAAGAGGGGGACGGGGACTGGCCTCGAGATGGGGTCCCGATTCTCGCCCTCACTGGATGGCACTTAAAATTGAAAATTCAGCCATAAAAAAATCATAATTGAGTCAATCCACATAACATGTAAATCCACTGATTAGCCATAATTGAAAATTCATCTCGATTCTCCATACATATAAAATCTAGCAATAATTAATGCACAAATAAGTTAATAACATGTAAATTCAGCTATTATAATTTATTCATGAATCATAATACATATCCATAAATGTGAAATTCAGCCATAATATGATAACATGTAAAATTCAGCCATATTACTCGATGCTCATATCCATATAACATGTACATTGTAAACTTTAAAGTTCAGCCATAATTTAAAAGTGTAAATTTGTATCCACATTCATATAACATATCAAAATTAAGTCATATGTTAAAAAATCTATGATCATACATGATATTCATAAAGGGTAAATTATAAAACATCAATTATGAAGTACAAATGTCAAAATCCATAATCATTCTCAAAACGCAAAATCCATATGAAAGTGTAAACTAAAGAGCATATATGGTCTCATCATATACATCATCATCATCATCAAAAAGATTGTCAATGTGATTAATTACATGTTCCTCATCGTTATGTGCTTCTTCTATGTTTTTCTCCTCCTCTTCAATGTTAGTTGGAGTGATGAAATCTTATCTCAACTCCCATTGTATAAATGGATCAAGTTTATCTACTTTTGATAACATCTTCAAATTGCAACTATCATACACTAAGTCACTAGCTTTTTCAACGTTTCTTTGAGCCAACATGTGCATAAGAACTCCATAATTGCTCCAAGAAAGATGAACTACATGCTTGGCTCAAGATATGAATAGTCAAAGCTTGTACCTTTGCTGTGCTAGCTCCATCATCCTCTCACCATAGAGCACCACCGACACGAAAACGATCTTCTTAAGGGTCAAAAGAATGAAGAAAGCCTTGTTTTCCATTTCAATACATAACTAGCTCATTTTGTATTGCTCTTCTTTCTATATCACTTAGAACTAAACGCTCCAAGATTTCATCCATCCATGCATTATCTCTTTATCGATACATTGTTTTCTCGATTGAAACTCGAGATCCAATACATATGCATCCAGAGGCGAGTATATGAATTTCATCGTGAAATGCATAATTCTGAAAAATTGCAAACCCTAAAGAAAAGACATACATAAAGTTAAAATAAGAACAAAATTTATTACATGCATACATAATACATACATATATCATACATACTATGTACTATGTAGTTACTAGTATGTACAATGTATTTAGTATTTAGGTAAAAGTTCATAAAAAAATAAAACATCTCTCTCTATATTCGAAATTTTTTCTTGAAGCGATTCAATCATAGAATCCATTGCTTCATAGATTTTCCCAATGCACATGTTTATCGAATCTATAATCCGTAGAAGATGTATGATTGGTTTTACCATTTTGTCAATGGTGTGTAATTCCTCCCACTAAGCTCCATTTTCAGCTAACTAAATTAATTCCCTTCCTATTTGTGTGTGTGACTCCAATATACCTCCAAATTCATCACTGAGGAATAGTCCGCGCACAACACCACTGCATAGAGATAATCTATGAAGCATAATAAAATTATATGTAAAGGGAGTCTCTGAATACTTCAATAGAGGAAGCTTTGAACGTTTTGAAAATTCATTCGCTCTTATTCAATTTGTGAATGTCAAAATTAATAAAACATACGAAAATATAATAACATAAAAAGATAATATTCAAAGAGTAAAAGTAGAATAATGAATTACCTTTTGACGATTTGAGATGAATGCAACCATTTGATTTGCCTTGTCAATGGTAGGCCAAATCCAAGAGAGGCAATCAATATCCTTCAATAGATTATTTATGCAAGGTCCCACGCAAAAAGATATGGTGATATGTGGATACATATCCTCACTAATATGGGAAGTTGCTCTATTTTCTTCCTCTCCATCCGTCACTATATTTGATTGACCAACAATTTCTATGGAAGTGGCCCATTGTGAAGCAAGAACATTTGCACTTTTTCCTTTGGATGATGGATCGTCTCTCCTCTAGAGTAGGCAACTACTCCATAGATAGATCTCTGTCTCACATCGCTCAATCTATACACGATTAGAGATACTCCATTTTTCTCCCATAAACTTTTTATTGCAATGCATGCAGCCTCCAAAGCCCTCTTCTCTTTCTCTAATAGCGCTGTGCGTAAAGCCTCTAAAGAGGAAGCCACATAAGCCTCTCCATTTTGACCAATTTTTTTCATCATGTCCTTGAAGTATGGAGACCTAAAAAGCTAACATATAGCAATTAATCAAAGTATGTAAGACACATTTAATATAAATATGCATGAATGACATATGTAGTTACTAATAATGTCTGCATTATATCATAATACATAAATACAATGTACATATATCATGCATATATACTCAAGTCTCCAAATAAAAAAGAAGAAATAATTATCATGATGCTCGAAAAGGAATGTGATCATGGTAGAAGCATCTTGCCGCTGCTCTATCCACTTCTTCCTTCAAAATAGATTTCCAAGATGATTCCAATGAACTTTGTTTTTTTCCAATATGAAATGATGCTATAGAGGGAATCGATGTACAAAAATGATGAGTGGATTCTTGACGAGGATGATGTGCAGATTATGATGCACATGGTAAATCCTGCAAAGTATTTTAATCGGAAGTGGATATTCTCACAGAGGAAGTCTCAGACATTACTGTCGGTTTCAGAACATATTTTGAACTCCGTTCTCGAGCTGCTTTTTGAGTAGCCTCAAGAACAAAACACTTGTCTATAAGAGGCTTCCTTTCAGCCATGGACAAAGTTGCAGTACAGAATCTCACTTGTTGACTGCCTTCATCCAAGGATGAGCTTTTACCTTCTGTATTCCACCGCTTCCATAGTACCCATATCTTTTGCATGTCCATGCTCTAGCACTTCCCTCCCCCCCCCCCCCCTCCCCCCCCCAAAAAAAAAAAAAAAAAAAAAAAAAAAAAAAAAAAAAAAACCAACACTGACTTTTGGTGTATTAATCCCACCATGACCATGAACAATGCTTTTGTCATATTAAATATTCAGTCTCAGCTTTTGTCTATTAAGTCATGAAAAAAAAAAGGTTAGAAGTTAGAACTTAGAACTCATACTTAATATTACTGCATGCACAATGACAAATGCACATGCCACATATAAGCGCTACACATCATGCACATGCCACTTATGCTTATGACATTATGACATATATGCATAGTACAAAGTATAGATTTAAATCGTTTAAATCGTAGAGGTTTAAAAAAAAAAATAAAAGTCGAGGTTTTTATTCATCAAGAGATTTTTATTTTTTCTTGTATCTAAGGTATGCACTATACCTATTCAATTCATATATACTCCAATATTGGATAATAGTGAAAGTAGTGAAAAGTTTATATGACCTGGAATCTTGTTAGTTGTTGTACTTCAGTCATATATGATATGTGAGATGCCACCAAAGAGTTTTTGATGACATTGCAGTCATATAAACTCTATAATGTCATTCAGCTATAGGCTGGTGAAGATTCATACTGGACAGGGACTTAATTTGATGCCAAAAAATGTACATAATTGAAGGAGCAAGCATAAGTATCACAGTGATGAAATTTTAATTTAAAAACAGATCTACAATATGAAACCTAAAAAAAAATAAAAATAAAAAAATTTTTTATTGGAATAAAAATCGTTAAAAACGATTTAAATCGCGAATGCGATTTTTACAATTTTTATAAAATAAAAATCGTGCGATTTTTTTAACTATGCATATGTGTCATATATGTATGCATTCATGATTCATGTTTGATGGTTATTTGTGTGTATGAAATTTGAATATGTAATATATATTTTGTAACAATTATAATGTATTAATGCATTATCATTTATGTAATTTATATGTATGCACATTTGTGCTTATATGTGCATGACACATACATGTTACATGGCACATGTGTCATGCACATCAATGATCATACATGATACATGGCACGTGTCATGCTCACCCTCATTTGATAACATAATATAATATATGGAGGGATCATATCTGTTTAGAGGCCTCCTAGGATGTGTAGATCTTCTTATCGAATGATCCACATTCTCTGGCAATGGATCAACATCGGGAGTTACATTAACTTCCTCGTTGTTAATGGGCTGCTGTACATCATTTCCAGCGCTGTTTTCAACATAAATAGGTGGCTGCGTATGCCCATCGGGAGTCTCATTTCGCTGTCCAACATAATCTGGCTCAATAACCACAGGCTCATTGTCGTTTCCAGCTATATGTGGTGCATCTTGAGGGTTGAAATCAGATTTAACACGTGGCTGTACATGCTGAAATTTGGCCTTTTTATGGTCATTTTAGAGGCACAATCATTTTTGAGCAGCCTTGCCTCATCAAATACAATATCCCGGTTCCGTATTACCTTCTTGAGTTGAGGTAGCCGAATCTTGTAGCCCATTTCACTTTCATCTCCATAACCCATGAAGATTCCTTTCATGGACTTTGCATCTAGCTTACTTCTCAACTCAGGCCTTATATGCACAAAAGCATCACAACCAAAGATGCGTCATAGGAAGTTACCAAACCTCTTTCGAAATGCCACCTTTTAAGGACATATGATGGAATCGATTTCAAACATGAATTGCAGTTTTCAAAGCCTCTTTGCAAAAACCACGAAGGAGATTAGCTCTGGACAGCATGCATCTCACCCTCTCACATAAAGTTCTGCTATACCTCTTAGCCACACCGTTGGAAGAGGGGCTGTATGCATAGTACAAAAAAATGGCGGTTTTTTCGTAAAATAAAAATCTTTTAAATCTCGAACGATTTAAACGATTTATTTGCGATTTTTATTCTTTTCGATTTATTTTTTATTTTTTAGTTTTGCTCTATTTTGAGATATTATCATGCATTATATCCATATTACATGCATTATATCCATATTACATGCATTATATATAAAGTTTATGATATATATGTATAGATTAGAATGTTTTATATGTGTATATACAAAAAATTCCAAAAAAAAAAATCACAAAAATTGCAAAAGAATAAAAATCGCGATTTTTATTTTTAATTCCAACTATTAAAACATTTAACTCTTTTAAAACCCGATTTTTATCGCGATTTAAATCTCTCGTTTTGTACTATGGCTGTATGGGACTGCTAGCTCTCTCTTAATATCAAAATTTTCACAAAATCTATTGAATTCAGCACTTGTAAACTCACCCCCATTATCTGTACAAAAGCATTTCAGCTTTCTACCTGTTTGGGTGGTCACAAATGCATGAAATTTCTTAAATGCAGCAAAGACTTCATCTTTGGATTTTTAACAAATATACCCAAAGCTTCCTAGAGTATTTATCAACAAAAGAAACAAAGTAAAGAGCATCCCCCATAGATTTGGTGGGCATCTACAAACATCAGAATGAACAAGATCAAGCACATTAGACTTACGAGAGACATTGGACTAGTAGGAATTCTTTACTTGCTTACCATATTGGCATTCGTTACAAAAGTCAAGTTTTAAGCCTTTAGCATCAAACTTGTCCAAATTACATAGTTTATGAAGGCCTTTTTGGCTCATGTGGCCAAGCCTTTTATGCCATAATGTGAATGGATTTCAGCCCAAGCAATAAACTGGCCCAACAAGGCTTTACCATGCATGCAATAAACATTCCCTTTCTTTGGACCTTTAACAATAAGCCTAGAGCCTTTGATAAGCTTCCATGACCTCTTCTCAAAGAGGGTACTATATCCATGCATATCCATTTGTCCAACAAACGATAGGCTTTTCTTGATGGTACATATCTTACATCATGCAAAACCAACCTCATTAGTGTCATTACAATGAGATGCACAGTACCAATACCTTCAATAGAATAAGTATGATTATTTCCAAGATATACATGTCCATGGTTGCCTACATGAAAGGTAGGAAAACACTCCTTAACGGGAGTAACATGGAACGATGCACCTGAATCCACAATCCATGTTTATGACAAAGCATCATTCATTGTAAGCGAGGCATCAATCAGATCCCTCTTTGTGATCTGCATATCCTATGCATGAATATTAAAAGAAGCATCATTAACTTTGGCATGATCTGCTTCCATAGTAGCACAAAGTATATCTTCTCCATGTGATAGCTCCTCAATGACGACACTAGAGGCCACATTGGCCTTCTCTTCGTCCTTGTCATTTGAGTTGTCATGTGTTTCATTCTTGGTGTGCTTTTCCTTCTTATCACTTGTGTTCTTCCTCTTTTCTAGTTGATCTTTCTAGTATATGCAATCATGCTTCTTGTGACCTTTCCTACCATATTGGTAACAAGCCACCTCATCCTTGCCTTCGCTTTTGCTCCTGTTCCTCTATATATTTCCACTTTTCTTTTTTTGTTCTTCCACTAGCCACATTAGTTGAACCACCTCCCTCTCCACTCCCTTTCCTCCTGTTCTCCTCATTCAAAATTGCACCTCTTACACTATCAAAGGTAAGATTGGGAGTATTCGAAAGTGAAACAACCAATGTTTCCCATGAATCAAGTAAGATCATCAACCAGAAGATGGCCTTAAGCTTAAGCTTATCATCAAATGCAGGTAATCCAGAGTACAACTACGAGAGTACTTGGAAAAGTGGATAAGTGCTCAGCTTCACTTTTTGACTCATCTTCATACACACTAACTTACACATAAGATGCACTTGATTTACAGGAGTGGTATTTTCATAGGTGGCCTTGAGCTTCTCCCATACTTCAAAAGCACTTGTAAGGCCTTTTAGATCCACTAAGATTTCATTTGATATTACCATCTTGATATAAGTGATGCCTTCTTGTGTAGGTTCGTCCATGTTGCAACCTCCACAAAAATTTGGAGAAGAAGATGGAGAAGTTGAAGTTGAAGAGGTCCAAAATCAAGTTATGAGAGATTTGGACCAAGTCTTATCGGTAAGTGATCTAGGCATGTTCACACATGGCCAATGACCAAAAGTCATAAAAATAATGTAAATGCCTATAATTTTTCAATTTGGGGTCCAAAAAATATAACAGAAGTATGTTGAAAG